>JACXSJ010002658.1:0-34793 GCA_014851325.1 Pentalonia nigronervosa | reverse complement strand
AGAAGTAGGTATATTAGTTAGTATATTTAGTTGGTATATTTTATATCTTTTTTTTTTTTCAGTTTTGCACCGACGACGCCGGGGGAACTGCTTTCGCATTGCTTCCGCGACATTGATGTAAATTACATACAGTGAACAGAATACATATACCATTATTTTCTGCTTATGAAAAATTAATATATTATTATGTCTAAGTGCGGGTCTAGACGGAGCAGCTTTTGTCGCGCGGCACGAGTGTGAATACATGAATATATTTTCCGCGTGTTTTTTTGATGCCGCGTGGCGGCATAATTTCCGATCGGCCTAGTAAGCGGTCTACATCAAAGGAAAGCCGCGCGGCTTGTGCCGCTCGCCTATGCCGCGCGTGTGTGGACGTATTTTCGGCAAAGCCGCGCGGCATCAGTACTTATTTTTTAAGTAGGTATTTAAATTATTTTTTAGGTAATTAGTAACAAAACAAACTTTTTTCACTGAGATGAAACTGATTTTCATAGTAATCTCCAGAAGACACAATTTAAGCTGAAAATCTTAGCGTAACTGCGAGCCTTTCGTGCACCGGTATAGTTTGCCTCATAAAAGTATCAAGTATAACACTATGACCCTACCTGGCCCGTCCCTGGCGCCGCCACTGTTAACAATATACCTATATTCTATCGTAAATAACTAATAATAGTCTTTTATGTGCAATATTCTAATATTTCTAGGTAAGCATATTTTTTTAAACTAATAAGTAATTAGCATTTATACAAACAACACATAGATATTTATTTACTACATATTTTTTGCTTGGCTTTTTGTTCAGCCTCGTGCATATTTTATAACTCATATTTCATGATACTGCCTTGTTGTGGCCTATGACATCAAAAAGATTTGTTTATGTTTTATTTTTAAGAGCTGAAAAATAAATAAAAACAAATAACATATAATATACGATGTAGCTGTACAACCTAACTTCTCTCGGAAGAGATGAACAAATATAAAATACAGCGCTATGTATAGATTAGGTGTATCTCGATTTTAATTTACTCAATACCGAATCCAGGTATACTTCGAATGATGTAAATGCCACCCTCCCTTCCTGACAAATACAACTGTCCACAATATGTATTTATTAAGTGTACAATATTCGTTGCATTTACTTTTTTCTAAATTAATTATGTCTTAATTGTAATAACTAGGTAATAAATAATAATGTAAATCATAATAGTAAAATGCATGACCAATAAAAAAAAAGTAAGCCCTCTCAGAAAAATGGTTTGGGATTCAATACTGACTATACTTCATTCGCGGGTAAGTCGGTTCGTCATCTGTGGGATAATTCGCTTTAGATGGACAACCACAAGTCGCGGATTTGATTTAGTATTTAGTATATTTTTAACGTGGTTTAAACTACTTTCTAAACGTTTCCTGGTATTTTTAAGAACAATCCTCGAGATTTTCATCAAAATTAATCAAGTATTTTTTAAGCATATAAGCTAAAAACGTACATTTGGTTTTAAAATACACCAGTTGCGGTTTTGATAAAACGTCAAGGGAAGGGGCGATTTTCAAATTGTTGGACCCCATACCCAAGTTTGAACATATTATATCGTGAAAATAATATGACGTGCTAAACATAACAGTTGACAAAAAACCCAAGGGTCGAACGCCCCCATCGCCTATCCCTCCAAAAAACCGCCATTGAGATATACTTTGTTTCTTAAATCAAAGTTACGTAAATGCAACGATTTCATGCGTGCTTTTATCTCATCTGCCCGTGTAACCAATGACAACCATTTATGTACAAAAAAAAAATACCAATTTCTACTTTTACTATTGTAATCTGTTACCAATGGCAACTATTTATAAACAAAAAGAAAAAACGTAGCATGTTACTTGATATTTTTTCTCTACTAGGAAAATCCGTTTGCTCCTAAATTAATTTTCCGAGCCAGCGACTTTTCTAGTTAGTAACGATTAGTATCAAACTCGAATAATTGACATTTAACAACGCGAAAATGTGAAATGTTGTATGTAGTTAACACAACTACATAATGATTTAAATTTGATGATGCATTTGGCGCGTAGTTTTTATCTAATTCATCTGGCTTTTTGCTCGTCCAGCCGGAAAAATACGGATTAATCAATCTATTTAGTCACGTCCCCTCTAGCGAATTAAAAAAATGCTGAAATTACGAACACTCCTTTCTAGCGGTTGACTATCTGCTGAATTTAGGATCACACGGACTACATCTACTTTAATACGAATCATAAATAATAGGTGACAAAATGTTAATAATTAATCACGGTAACGAAAATTGTAAAATCTTTTCTTAATTCACTCATGCACGGTGGCACGGAAGGTACCGTGCAAATTTCAAGTCTCCATCCATATCATAGCATTCATAGCTCGTGCTCTACGTTGATCGGTCAGTCAGAACACGTTCGATTATATATTACATAGGTATAGGTGTTTTATGATTATAACGATTTACAATATATATTTTAGATGAGCATCGATATTATTATAGACAAGTATCATGTCCAACGATAAATGATAATAATATGCATGTCCAATATACCAAAATAGTCCATGCCTTCTAAGACAATGGTATTTAATATACCTTCCTACTTTATCAATGATATGGCGCTGTTATATTCATTACAGACTTATAAACTTATTATTGTACAAAAGTATTATGTCTATTTAGAAGCCGTTGTTTTTTAATAGTGGCCACTAGTCAAGACACTAAGGAAATACATCACCTACCTACTTCTATCGAATATTCAATATTGATATTTGATCATAATAATGGATATTAGTCATATCGAGTGAACACTGTCATTTCTTTGTTACTTTCACATTTTAATTAACAATTATTATGTACTTATTATTATTTTTCACCAGACAGCGGACACCGTTATGATTTATATTTTATATCAGATGTGTGGATATACTTAATTTGTAAACATATTATGTTTTTGCTTTATTCCAGTAAATTAATAATATCTATTTAAATCATTACCATTTATTGTCGAAATTTCCCAAAAATTCGAACAAATTGTTAATATACACGCACTACAACTGTAGATAGAACAACATTGAACACGGCTCGATCTCGTCCATTAGAAATTCATATAATAATGATTATTGTTATCTTTAATCAAGCTATTTTTAAATTCCTTTAATTTATATCATGGAATTTTTTCTGTGTCCCCAAACACCTAACACAAAGGCAAAGCATTAGTGATAATGATTTGTAGCCCTAGGAGCATAAACCGTGGCCGTTACACATCATATAAATCATAATGTTCGAAAATTATCAAATGTCACTCATTGGGCACGGCCCTTTTGGCGGGGCGACTGCTGGGACTATGGATTGTCGAAGTGGATATTTCGATAGCCGGTGTTTCCGAGTTTTAATCTATAGGCGCAGGCCTGCCAGCGGCCAGCAACTGTTTGTTGCCCGCCGAGAAACTTCGAAAGGAGTTGTGACGTCATCGCCCGTCGCGGCCGACGATCGACCGGTCAGCCGCGGGCCAACGTGATGTGGAGACGGCTGGTACACCGTGGACACTCGGCGAACAGTGTAGGCACCACGCAACGAGTCCAAGGAGGTTAGACTGTTCGCAGTCGTCCGGAACAATATTGCGCCGCCGCCGGTCGCACAGCCGGTGTATCGTACGGCGAAAAGGGACGGCTGTGCGTGCGCTGCCGTGCGAAGTGCAGACGGCGTTAACGGATAATGTAATGTATTGGCGTGTACAGGGTGTTCTTGTGGCTCGTCTCGCACACGCTGCATTCGCCGGTTACATTTTTCAAACGCGGACGGAGCGCACCGATCGGAAAACCGTTTTGTTCGCGTCCACACAACATTATTGTTTTCTCGGCGAATTCGTCGTTGTGGCGCGGCTGTATAAACTAAAAACCAATTAATTTGTTAATTACGACGACGGCCGCGAACAAATTACACGCAAATTAAAATGGATTTTAAAACGACAGTTGCGCGTACCAGTCGTCGTGATATTAATATTATTACGACATCGTTTTGTATGTTTTAAATTCCGTGTAGTTATTTCGACGTGTTCGAGCTGTTAAAATAATTTATTTAGCTAACACAAGTTACGAATGCACGATACGTAATCAATGCGTTAATGTGGCGGTATATATGACACGTAGTCACTTGCCATTTAGATATAAACCAGCTATCTGCGCGTTGGACTTGTGCGGTGACGAAAATAAATGATTAAGAAAGGAGAACGATCGAAATTTACAGAAAACCGGTGTAGACTAGGATTGCCACTCGTAACACGCAACACAAGCCAGTGATTTATAATAATATCGTTATTCGTCTGTCGCCGAAATCGGTTTCGTACGTGATATTAATAATTTATAATCGCGATAATACTATTCACCACGACACGCGACAACGAAACGTAAAAAAATTTTGTTTAAACGCCTACAAACCCACAGTGCCGGTGCCCACAACACGTACAATATTACACGGCGGTGCGCCCAGTTGCATCACCCCGTATGCGCGCGCCGCCGCTTTAAATAGCGAAAACCGGCGGGCACCAGTCCCAGTCAGCCGAACGCGCTCCACCGCTGTGTACGTGTCGCACGTAAGCGTACGCAGTACACACATCCGTGTGCATATCACTTTATGTCTTGTAAGTAGGTAACTGTACTGTTGTATACGATTAAACGTCATCGTTCATATATCGTACTCGGATAAGTTAATTTATTATTTTTAAGAATAAGGTTATATTTTCCTGTCGCGACGTCGAAGAATTCCATCTCAAGTGAGTACAACCGCCTATGGCACAGTAGTATTTTAGAATAAATGGTCACATCTAGTCGGTGCGTTGTGTTTGGGGTTATATTAGTTGTGCGATATTGACGAGGTTTTTCCCCCTGACCGCCCTCCGCTCCCGATTCCTCGCCCTACCCCAATGGTACGGGTGCTAATAGATTCCACGGTTTCGTTTTATTACGTTTTCCGTACCGTTTCCGCCGCGTCAAAAGCACATTTTCGGCCGGAAGACTGCCTCGGCGGCGCCGGCCGCTGCTCGGGTCCCGTCGTCGAGAAAACCGCTTGCCCCTCGTGCACGCGAAAATGTCATTTCATAAATCGATAGCGGCGCGTACCGGCGGACGGGCCCTTCCCGCCCCCGCCACGTCTCGCGAGCTCGTCCGTCCGTCCGTCGACCGCGTGGGGAGCATTCTGATACTCGTGAACGTGTAACAAACGCATTCCGCCACGAGGCGAACGACGGTCGGTAGCTAACCCGGTGGGTTTGTCGCGTCTGCTCGTCCCGAAACGCGGTCGTTGAACGGCGACGCGCGATGTCGCCATAATGGTGATGGTGTTTGTGGAGGAGTAGGAGGGTCGTCCGATCTCGCACCAAGTCTTTCCGAGGAAGGACGTTCAACGCATTTCGTTCGGCAGCGAGTTTTTTTACTCTGTCCGACCTGCGCTGAAAAATTGTTTTTTCGGTCGTGGCCGGTTTGCCGTACGATGCGATTTTTTTTTTTCGCGTTAAATACAATACCGGTATACGTATCGTTATACGTATAGGAATATCACTCGTTATTTTACGGTTATTTTATGTCCCTCCTCCACTCCCCTCGCAACCATCTGAATCTTTGTTTCCTGTGGCCGCCGCCGCCACCACCACTACCACCACTACTACCACCACCACCACCACCACCACCACCCGTCGCCCTACCGCCGAGCCGCCACAGCCGCCGACGTCGTTGTACCGCGTTGACTAGCTCTCCCGAGCCGGTGACCTCTCCGCGCCGGTACAATGATTCTTCCCATCGTGTAGTCGTCTCGTACTATTGTTATACAACCGTAATAAAGTACATCGCTCTATACCGCCTCACCAGTATTACACGTTTAAATCGATCGGAACGAGTTCGACAGCCGTAACGTTTTCCCCCCTCCCACCCGCTAACCCTTCACCGTGATAAAATCACGCGACCCGGTGATGATCGGGATGCTCTTCGCGTCCCGTTCCGATGAGCACGAAAATCCAACACACGACGATGCGCGGATAGGTTATAATATTGTTATTATGTAATCAACGTTCTTGTCTTAACGCGTGATAATATTAATAATTTTTTTTTTGTAATTTTATTGCATCGTTCCCCTCCCCTCCTCCAGGCAAGCGTCGTGCATTGTAATCGCATACGCACGCACACGCACCTCTCGTCACTACCGGCAATCGTTGCGTGTGCGTGTGTGTGAACTTTAGGAGGTTAGGTATTTCAAGTCGGCCGAACGTCGTCGGACGCGGTAACTCGTGTTTAATTGGCACAATGCGAAATGCGACGCGACACCGCAACGCACGCGGCCTTTGCGCGCCGCGAAATCGTGTTGTACCATTTCTGGTACGCGGCCGGATGTGGGTATCAGGTGTGTGCCCCCTCCCCCATTTTGGATTGGCGACAACTCCGTTGAATATTTCCCATAATTCGGTCGTACACTTGCGCCAAATGTCTACACGTCTCTGGTGACAATGTTGAACGACTTCGTAACAAGTCGGCGGGGTTCGTCAGCTGCCGTTTCCGACCGATCGGGAAACGGTTTCCTTGTATTATGTTTCACAATATTATTCATTAGCCGCGTGTTGATTATCGTTTGGTTAATATCCACAGTCTAATATACCAATATTGTGATAAGATATCAGCAGTTTGTGTAGGCCATGAATGGATACTTCCGTTGCACGTGTTCACTATGTACCCAAATTACAATAATATTCGAAACGTTCGTTTTCATTTTAAACGGATACTTAATGGATATAAAAAAATATTTTTCATAGGTATTTCAATTCTTCTAACAAACTAAACCGGGGAATCATAATTTTAAACGCATACACGAGAACTACCAATATTTTTTATTATTTAGTAATTTTGTATGGACGACACTATTATACTAAATGACAAAGACCAATACTTCGTTTGAGTGTAATACTTTTGTATATTAAAAATTCATATTGACAATATTAATAACCGGAAGATGGTCCATGGTAAGACATGGGTGTGATTTCCGTAGAGCACAGACATTATTTCCATTATCTTAGTGGGAATGAAAATTAAAAATGAAGTACTTTTTTCTGAAGTCGTAACCTATGACATTATTAAATTTAATGTTGTACAAAATAATGTATTCACAATGCTTATAGTTGTACAATGTGCATACTGCATACTAATTATACAGGTATTGTAACATAGATTATTGAAATAAAATACTATCAAAGGAAATACTAGGTATCATAATATTAATTTATATTATTTTATCTAGTATTATAATAATTATAATACTAAAAATAGATACAATAATTATTATTGTATCTATTTTGTATACGTTTATATATTATTAAACAATTTCAGGGTAAAAGTTAAAAATATTTATTGCGTCACATTGTGTTTTTTTAAAATGCCTGCAATGTTAGCTGAGTTAAGGGATTTTGAATGTATAATATAATATTCCATAATATTCTATTCGAATTCTATCTATATTAAAAATAAAATTTCTATATCGAAAAATATTAAATTTTAAGTGTTAAGAAATGGATTACTAGATTTGAAATTTGGAACTGTAGACTTGTAGGTATAAAATAGTATCTTCTGAATTTCAATAAGTTTTGTACATTTTATTTTAATATAGTATTTGAACAATTTATTTTTATAAACAAATAGTTTATAGAAAATATCATTTGAATTGTTACCACTCTCTGTACAATCTCTTTTACTATGCCTAAGTATTCTTTTTTTTAAATTTTAAATAAAATTTGTTTGTATAAAATTACAAAAGATAAATTTTAATTCGCACTAAAATAATGAAAGCTATCAGTGCTCCACCGTAGTTACAATTATCTCTACTTAAAGCGGTTGAAGGTAACCTATTGTTTATTTAGTATTGAGCAAATGAGTGTATGTTTTTAAGTAGGTAGCTCATAATTTTAATTTTTCTAATTAATAATAAATTTATTGCTTGCAGAAACTAAAACGTGTCACACCTGTAACAATATTATTATTTCAAAATTGCATGTTAAATTGATACACCTCCTTCTTGGGATATAGGTACTCTTTGCTTGATAATGATTAATGAAATATACCAGAAGAATGTGAATGAATTTGTTAATTTTATATTCTATATTATTAATTATAAAGTAAATAGTGCATTATTACTTTTTGTAGGTACACGAAAATATAAAATTAAATATTTTATTTGTTTTATTATGGAGATTCAATATTTTGATTTATGAGGATTGCATAGCATAATGAGTTATTGTATTTATTTTAGTTTATAATTTGTATTATATTTTTTAGTCATTATAATATTATATTGTGTTAAATTTTTGATAAGTGACCAGACAACTTTAAATTAAAATGTGAATGAATTCTATTGTCCAGAGTCAATATCTTATGTAGTATTCCATTTACAGATGGAAGAAAAATCAATTGAATCCTTTTAAGTTTTGTCTTAAAAATGTATAGGTAACTAATGAAATAAATGTATTTTAACTTAACACAAATTCTTTTGAATTTGGAAAATTCAAAATCAATTTTGAATGTTTTTTTATATCCAAGTACTGATCTTGTTAAATTTTGTGATCGCTGGTATAAATATAACCGTATTACATCAATAGCTTCCTTGTTCTGCTTAGTATCCAAAAATAACTATCTACATTTTTTTTTTAGATAAATTATTAATTAATTTAGTTTTTTCAATTTATTTATGATTATGTTTTTATTTTTACATAATGTCGTAATTAAACTTGAATTTATGATGGATATTATGCAAATTAGAGAAAAATTTGTTACTAGAAATAAAATAAAAAGTTCTTCTTTGTTAGTTTTATACTATTATTGAAATCAATTTTCCATATTTGCAATAAATTAAAAAATAATAAATAACTAATATTGTTTATTTAGCAATAATAATATTATATTAGACAATTAAATAATATATTAAACTAGCTGATCTCATGCATTTTGTTGCCCATTAAAAAAAATAATAATGCCAACCCTATAAGAATAATATGTTTTATTTTATAATATAATGGTTAAAATATATTAAGTAAGATTGTTACAACAATATTAAAATCGTAAATTTCAAAATCCAAGTTTGAGCAGCTTCCGGGGTTGGACTTCTCCCTTTTTAAATTAGCCTGTCTTCTTCCCAAAGGTCTAATCTATCTCTGTCCCAAATTTAATCGCAATTGGTTGAATGGTTTGGGAGTGCATAAAGGATCAGACAGACAGACATTCGTTTATATATATAAGATTTGTGTCTGAATACTTTTTTGATAGTTAAGTAATTTTTGAATTTATATTAAATTTAAATTAAATATGGAAACAATTATTTTTAAATTGCCAATAATAACGTATACAATTATTAATGCTTTGTAGAATTCTATATTGCAAATTCTTCATTGTATAATGTATGTTTTTGAATCATTTTTATATGTTGTTAAGTTTTATATTCTAAAATACATTTTTGTAATTATTTTGAATTGTAATAATCGTTTAGGTAGTATATTATATATAGGTTATATGTTATATATATATATATAATATGCGCATACCTATTATTTGTTATAGCTAAATATATTTACAAAGTGTTCAGCACTTCACAGTGATATTCTTATTTAAGCATGTTTACTTTTATGTAGTATGCAGTGATTTATAATACCTACTAAAAAATAATCTGTATAACAGTAACTATGTCAATAGTTTAATAGTATGTATATAGGTGTTAACGTATGATAGTTTTTATGCTCGCTTGTATGTATGCAAAGTTTAGATCGTTAATTATAATGGATTATGGATTATCATTGTTTTACAATAATGTATAAACATAAAAATTGTAAAATATGATACATATTATTAATTTTATTATTTGCTATTTATTTTTTTAACAGTTATAAATTATAATCTATGTAATGTTAATTTAATGCAAATTCTTTAAAAATGTAACGTCGGTTAATAACCTTGTTATTGATGCCTTAAACTATTAATAAAAAAAAAAAATTATAATCTATTTAAAATTTAAACATTGGTATTGAAAAAGTTACGCAAGTATTATAGTAACATAATTTGTAAATCCTTTTTATATTAATAAAATTCTTTGTTAGGTCATCTGTTAAAGAGTTAAACAATAAGCTCAATGATTAAATTATTTTACCTGCAGCATTACTATGAAAGTATAAAATCGTTAATAAACCGCAAAGTGTATGTTAGGTATATTATATAAAATAATATTAAAGTTTTTCTTAAATATTCAAATCGGTCTTTAATATTAATGCAAACAATTATTTTTTTTTTATAATAATAAAATATAAACGAATAAGTCTAATATTATTATAGTGGTATAAAATATTCTTGGAATACTTTCAGTAGCTGAATACGACATGTGTTGTTGGTCTTCGGTCAATAATTAAGGACTGACATGGAAATGGGTACGGACGTTTTACCTGAATATTGTTCGTAAATTCATAAAACAATTCCCCCTGCAATACCTTATCTAGAGTTTTTACCACGCAAATAAATGATACGATATGTTTTACATTTTCGTAAAAAATTCTATAGACTTTATATTATATTACTGAGATTAGTCTGTTTAGTATGATTGAACAATGTAGATTCTTTTGCCACACTGTTTTAAATTAGATAGTGTAAATCATCGTGAGACCTCTGCTATATATATGATATATAATTTAATTATAATATAATATATTCGATAAAATACGTATTTTATTTATTGATTATAAAGGTCATTATTAGTTTTGTGAGCTAATCAATACCTAGAAATGTTTGACCTGTAAAATGCAATATTTTTTTTATTTAATACAATCCAGTAAAATAACATTCTGGGTTAAGTCAATTCATAATTATTAAATAATTTATTTGACGCGACTACGGCGGTTTAAATGAAAATGAATTGACGTTGACGTTTAGAATTTACGATGACACAAAGACGTTGAAACCTAAAAAATGATAAATGATTAATATATCGAATGGTGAGGATTATCATTTAAACTGATCTTTTTAAATTCTTAACGAGCTTAAATTTAACCTATTTCACAAGTAGGTTAAATCGCTTGTTAATTTTGAATCGTCTTAATTTATTATTAATAATAAATAAAAGAACTGTGACTGTATTTTATGATTAATTATTTAATATTGCTATAAATAATTATTGAATGTCAATCACCACTCAGAGGATAAATGATTATTCTCCCCCCTCCTGACTGTTTTTGGTGTAGTAAGAAATTTTTCCCCGATATATTTTTGATGTGGACATTTCCCCCACCCGTTTTTTTTAAGTTTACTATTTAATAATATTGAATTTAACAATATTATATCATTTAATATGAAATAATTTTTTTAAAATAAAATATAAAATATAGAATTTTTTTTTTTATTTTCATAAATATAATTATAGATTTATATATTTTTGATTAATTGAGCTACTTGAAACAATATAAATTACAATTAAAATAATTTAAAAAAATAAGATTATAATATATAGATAATAAAGGATTGTCTAAATAAAATATAATTAATAAAAATGGTTAAACATTTGCCCATGACGATGTAAGATTGTATGAAAATGTTATCTTAATAGTCTAAATTATTAGTTTTTAACAACTCAGCAACTGATTGGGTTTTGGTTACAATTTTAGATTTCAATGTTACTAGTTATTGCAGTATACTAGTAGGTACCGACTATTATATTTTATTTAGATAATTTTTTAAATATTACAATTATTTTATTGTTTTAAGTAGTTCAGTTGATCAAAACTATACATCTATAATTTATTATATTTATGAACATATTGAAAATATTAGACAATAGGTAAAAAAAAATGTATATTAAATAATAATATAATATTATTAAATAGTAATCTTTAAAAAAATGGGGGGGGGGGTGAAATATTCGTATCAAAAATATCCGGGGGGAATGTCATATTACATTGAAAACAGTTGAGGAGGGATGTCCGAGATTCCACTTAGAGTTATGTTTAATTAATAACCTACCTTTATTTAATAAAATATAATAACCATTCATTAAAATAAAAGTAAAAAGAACCTTTTAATGTTGTGTTGAAATTCGTTTAATGTTCGTTTTACTTTTATTTGTGCGTGACGATAAAAAATTAAAATCTATATTTTTACCCGTTTCATGTCGATAATTTACGTAAAGTATTTTATTAATTTATTCTCAGTATTTCCTTTCAAATCGATAAGCTTCTTTTAAATTAATAGTCTGTTGTAATTGAACTGAACTAATGACGGAAAAACTATTCACATTTTATTATGTAAAGCATGCAAGCTAAATATATTTAGCCATGATGTGAAGTATTTGATAAACTGCAGCTGTAGTAAAAGTAATAATTACAAAATTAAGATTTCTATAAAAAAAATTCCTGTGCCCGACAATTCTATCCTTATATCATCTATTTGAAATGAAATGTCATATTTTAATTATCTAGACGTGAGGGGATAATTTCCCAGGTATTTTACATACCAAGTTCATTACAAATTACATACATAAATGGATGATACATTTCAAATGTTAAATAAATCAGTAAATCACTTTTTAGTTCAGAAATTAATTATTATAATTTACATACGCTTCTCTGTGACAATAATAATTTACAGTGCATTTTAAATTCTTTTAAGAGCACGTACAGTTTCATTCCTTAGCAACTCGTCAAGGCACCACTCTGCTCTCAATAAACAATCGTTTAGTGATTTACAATTCTAAAATCTGCAAAGCAAAATTATTTTCAACTACATAATTGCTATTATTCAATTATTAATTAATAGGTTTATTGATCAATATAATTCAAACATTTTACATCGTTTATAATGTTAGTATTGTTTTAATTTTATATTCTTAAAATATTTATATATATTGTAATCAATACATATATGATCTCATATTTTTAAATTTGTTTTGGAAATTATTTTTGTACTAATTTACCCAATCATATTTAAGGTGTCGTGACATACAATGGTTTTTAGAATTTAAACAATCTAAAATTATTACTTACGTGGTAATTAACTATCGATTAATGTTAATATGCAAACGTATGCTCTTAATTTAAAACATGCAATTAAAAATATAATTTATATGATGGTAGTACTAATGAACTAGAAAAGGTTATTTTTGTACTCAATCGAAATGTCTATATTAAATAACTAGTTTGGTAGGTATGAGTTTGATATTTATATTAATTATTAAAAATATAATAATATTTAGTCTGTAAATTATTTAGGCAAGTATGAAAATTATAACTTCGTTAAGTTTGTTACATTTTAGATTCTGAGCAGAGCTATTAATGTATTTATTTTACAATGATTTGTGTTTTTTTTTTGTGTCTGTCATCACGTTTTAGAGCAGTAAAAGTGTTCCGATATTCTTCATCAGCATCTTTTTTGATAGGAAAGTAAATCTAATTGGTACTTTGGTCAAAAGTATAAAATTTCCAATAGTTTTTAAATGTGCCAGGAAAATCAAAAAAAAAAAAAAAAAAAAATTAAGGAAAAACGAGCATTTTTTCACAAAGCAAATTTTTGTCAACATTTATTTTTATTTTTGATGTAACAAAAGAAGTAACTATCGTAAATACATGTATTTTTCACAGAATGTTTATATAAGAATTTTCTATATGCTATAAAATTTTCAAAATATTTTAATTTTTTTTTTTATAATTGCCGATAAAAAATTTTCCAGTCGGTCAAAAAAATTGGAAATGTAATACAATGTTATTCATAATTTGTTGCAAGTGAAAATTGAAAAAAAAGTAGAACGTAAGTCTAATAGTTTTTTATAAGCATCTAAAGTTGAAATTTCGAGAAAATAGGTAAAAATCATGAAATTTTGCAGTTTTTTTTTAATTAGGAAATTTATAAAAAATTTTCTATTCAAATCTAAAATTTGAAAATTCAACACAAGATTCTCTATAAGTTTTTCTACTTTTCAAAAAAAGAAAATGTTTATCAGAAAGTTAAACGAAATTTTTATGAACGTTTGAAATTTGACATTGGATATTTACCCGTTTTCTCCGGGAACAATTTTCTTATTTTGATATAATTCAAAAAGGAAGATATTTGAAAATTTCACTAAATGTTTAGATTACCATTTTCTGTACAGTAAAAATATTCAAAAATTATTTCACAATTTTTAAGCTAATGTAGGCCTAAGAAATTTTTGGTTTTTTTAAAAAAATTTTCTTTAAATATCGATAAAAAAAATTTCATTGGGTCAATTTTTTTTTTGGAAATTTAATAAAAGATTCCTCATAAGTTGTTAAAATATTATATCAAAAATGATGAAAATACATAAGCACATTTTTTTTATAAGCATTTAAAGTTTAAATTTTGACTAAATTCATCAAAATTTCAAATGTTTGCAAATTATTTAGTAGTTAAAATGTATAAAATGATCAGTTTTTATAGCTTAGGATTGAAAATCAAAAATAAGGTTTTTCATAAGTATTTAATAGTGTAAGTAAAAAATCAATATATATATAAAATAAATAATTTTTTATAGACATTTTAAGTTCACATTTGGATGAAATTAGATATTTGAATGAAGAATGACAGTGTTAGTTATTTTGTTGTAATTTAAAAACATTTTTTGTGGGTTCTTGAAACTTTTAATGTATATTATGATTTTTTTATATGCTCAATGACATTTTTAAATTCAATGCTTTCTGCAAAATTAATTCAACCTACTGTATTATTAATAGTAAAATGAATTATTTTAATAGCAATAATATCATAGAATACACTTATAGTTATGTAGACTGACGATCGTCTTTGCTCAGAATCGTTTCTCATATACAATGATTTATATCATTGAATTCAAATTTAACACATCTATGAAAGTGATCCATTCAACACATACTGTACAGCAGAGGGGTACCCACTTGCCGACCTTTTTATGTATTCACTTCGAGCTTATATGAGTTTTATTAACATCCAAGGTCTAAGTCTGGTTTTGAAGTAGATTATTAAATGATTGCAAGTTTATCTTAAAAATGTTTTAATATAATATTACAGTCTTATGAGTCATTATTGTATAGGCTGAACGACATTTAAATGAAGACGTTAGTAATTTATGTAGTTTGTTTATAATTTGTATGTATCAGTGTCTATGAATTTTTATTCATACTTCATATTATAATATTTTATGTGGAAATAATTTTCGTATTTGCAGTATTAATTGTGAAAGTATACCTTTTTTGTTGTTTAAACAAATGATATTTTCTATATATTATATTTTTTAAATTTAATTGTTTCATATTGATTTTTGACATAATTTCATGGTCATATTTTATTTGTGTGGGCTTTAGACTCTTAAATAATATATAATCTGTAAAAAAAAAGGTGCATCAGCAAAAATGTAATGTTTTCTCTGTCTCATGCACGTAGAGTTGTAGAATACAATGAGACCTTTCAGTATTTAATTCATTGTGATAATATCAAAGAAATTTAAGTATCATTAGCTATTATAAAAATAATAAAGAATAATGTAACTATGGTTTGTCAGAAACTTTTTCAGTGTTTTGATTTTTGAGGAAAATATTAGATTGGATTTTTTTTTATTTTTTAAAATTTATTTTTTTTTTAATTTATAAAGATATTAATAAAAAAAAGCTTTTATATAACAAAATACAGATAATAGTTTTCTTAATAATTGTCAGGTAGATCACAATAAGTGTAATGCGGCGAAAGGTTTTCAATTTATTTACACGCGTGCAAGGCGAAGAAAACATTTATAGCACAGAGGTGCAATTTCGATTTTATGTTTTATAGTTGTGACCTGACCGTGAGGACTAATATTAATTAATTAAATATTAAGTCCTCTAACGCAACTTATATTATACTTATACTTAATCATTATAGTAATACAAACAATGTTCTCTAATATATCTTTTAACTATCTTAAACGGTATTATAACAATATAACTAGTAGTTTCTATACATAATTATTATTCATTACTGCATAAATCAACTAACAATTGTTTAGTTATCATGAATATTTTAATGGTTTTAAAGTTTAAACACGATTTTTTGATAGGTACCTATAATATTAAATAATATAACCTTGATATTTTTTTAAATTTTAATAATTCATTAATTATTGATTCGAATTTATTTTTTATGTAAATTGTTCATTATTAACATAATATCAAAACTAACTCGTGACTAGATCTATTGTATTAAACAAATTATTATGCACTAACATAACATAATATCAAATTTTCATAGCGATGAATACATTTGTTCAACAAATGTTATAAATTGACTAACATATTTATTGAATATTGTTAAATGAGTCCCTGCTGTCTTCCTTCATTTACCTGTCAAGGACATAAGAATGTTACATGCCGTTGTCATCGTGGTCGGTATTTTTAGATTTATGTCTGGACTACAGTCAAATAGTGAATAGCCAATGTCCAATAGCTGTGTGCGTCCGTATATTTTTATCATTTAGGACAGTAACGTTACCCAAAATAATTAACAATACATCGATACGTTTTGTCCGAGGATCAAGACTTCATATTTACAATTAAGTATAAGTTTCACGCCCAATATCAAAAATTCTACTTAATATAATCATTAGTACAAAATTATATTGTTTCAAATTTCCAAGCTCTAAGACTCTGATTGCTTCTTATATTTTATATGTTTATTAATAATCATATGATACATCTAATATTTGTATATTGAAAATTAGTTATAAAAAAATTATTTTCTGACTGTAAAGGGCAAAAAAAAAATATTTTCATCATAATTTTAATAAATTATTAATATAGAGAAAATTATATATGTGATATAATATATTTATGTAGTTTACTATTTCAATAGATGTATATTTGTATAATGCATATAAATTCAAGACTAGATCATAAACTTATTTTTGGTTTTAGGTTGTTAGGTCTAAATAAGTTCAATGTTATAGGTTTAAGTAATTTTGGTCCAATATGAATTTATATCCTAACTGCAATTTATATTTTAACTTCCGTTTAGTTTAAAATTAGACGAAATATATTGGACTTAACGTTTATCAGCCTAATTTTTAATATGCGTGTTTCATATTTCATAATATCTTCATATTTTCCGTGCGTGAATCGTGAATGTGTAACGAGATTTTTTTCGTGAATGCCATTATGAATCCAGTCATTTCACGGAGTGAAAATTTACACAAATATGTATACATCATAATATTATATTCTATAGTAGTATAATCAATTGAATACATATACCTATAATATACTTAAAATCAATTTGAAGAGCTTCCCCCCCCCTCAAAAAACAAAAAAAGAAATGACAACGAAATGTTATCTTTGTTCAATATACTAAATAATAATAAAATAATATTTAAAACAAAAATAGGTAATTAAAATGTTACATTTGGATAATTAGGTATGTATACTATTTTAAGTTTTAGTACATAATAAATATTGGTAATTTATTATAATTATGCAGCCACGAAACATTTAAATATAAATTGTGCTACTTTAATGTATAATTATTTTTTTATGATAAAGATTTATACATTTAAAATTGATGTGTAATATTAACAAATTAAATTGAAATATTTATTTAGATGATAATTGCGTTAAGAAGTTATGCTAAGTCAAAGTCCCTCCACAAAGAGGTTTCTTAGGCTTTGTGAATCATGTCATTTTTTATAAGTATCTCTCTTATCACAATCACTTATGCTCCTAAATTTATTTTACACAAATTGTGTAATGAAAAATATGTAAAATATAAAAAAAAGTTATGCTAATCATATGCTGATGATTAAACAATATGTAGTTTTTCAAAAGAGAAATTAATTTTTTTTGTGCATTCGTAAACAAGTAGTTAGTATAAGAAAAAGTGGTTTACATATAATTTTTAATTCTCATACAAATAAAACTAATTGACACAAATTTAAAATTTATTTTATTTTTTAGTTTCTCTATTATAAATTCAAGAAATCGATTAGTATTAGTCAACGAAATTGTTTCATAAAAATTAAATAGTATAATTATTTTAATTTTACACATACTTAAGTATAATAAACATATTTTAGAAATCGCTTCGAACTACTATGCGTATATTATAAATACATAAAAAAAAAATTAAAACTTTTTAGGATTGTGGCGTGTTGTACGTTTCTGCATCATATATATATTATTTAATCGTTGCATAATTGCATGTCTGATAGGTAGGTTTACTATTTTCCAGACAATCAATGTCGATGAATGTCTAGCATTCTGGCCCATTTTGATGACAAAACACGTAGATACATGAGTTTAAAACTTCCATGAATATAGCGACCAAACTCGTTCGATAGTTGTTCTATGCCAATGATTAAAAAATTGGACACGTATTCACGTCGTGCGTAGAGGTTATATAAGTTCGATAGCTGGTCATCGTTACCCGTTATTTGTATCTTTTTACAGTATATGCACGTGTAATATGCGTAAACTGGTTTTATTTTTTTATTAGTTTATTTTTCTATTAAAAGTTTTTGCCATGTTTGGTTGTTGGTCATAATATGTCCATTGTCGTACGTATCCTATAATATAATGCATACCCTAACCTGTTGTTTTTTTTCTTGTATTCTTTTATATAGAGTTTCAAAAAGATTCTTTTTTTTATGCTGATTTCATGCTATATACTAAATTATAAATGATTGTGTTTGCTGAGGACTTTTTTTTAGTTCCTAAAATTCACTGTATTTATCCTGTTCGATCAAAATATAAATAGATTTAAATATTGTTTAGGATTTCATGGAGTTGTTCATTGTTACAAAAAATTAATATTAAGGTCTAAAAAGATTCGTTCTTTTCAAATCGGTATACATGTACCTTGGACCAAGTCATCATTTATTAAGGTTTAAAGGATTGAACTATATTTGTTAACACCTATCTAAGATTAAGTGATTATATAATATTTAATAATATACAATATATAATAATCTATATATTATATACTGAAAGCTTTGGTAATTGATGTTTTTTTTTTATGTATATTTCAATGTAAATTCTAAGGTACATTATATATTGTATTGTTGGTTTTATAATATATTATAAAATTAATGGTTATACTTATTGGGCCATTATTTGATTTAAATAAAAAAAATTATCTTAGAAATCAGTTGATTTAGGGTTTAAAAAAAACATTTATAGCATTATTATATCTACAATATTGTTAATATGTATTAACTTGAAATACTAAAAATTAAAACTTTTAGGGGATATTTGATAAAAATGGTCCAAAGGAATAACATTCTTCCCTACCGTTTTTAACTACTATTTACCATTACGGCATTACTCTTCTACTGGATTTAATAGGTTTCGTTAATGCCCCAGTCATTTCTCTAGGATTTGATTGCATTATACTTATTTACGATATTTGATAATAATTATAGAGTATTTGGTGTATTATATAATTAGCTTTTGATTGATGTAATTTTGTTAAAATAAATTTCACTTTGGTTATGTTTATATTTGTTAATTATTTTATAACTAGGTTGATGACCATGTATTAATAAATTTGTTTTTTTGTGATTTTATGGATTCGTGGTTAAGAGTTTTCGTAAAAACAGCTTTTTAATGAACGATTTATGAAAAGGGGTTACTAACACCTCAAATTATTCTATGTGATACATTTTAGCTAACAAACTATAATTCTATGTATGAATCTATACAAGTGTAATGTGAATTGGGATATTAATAAATGCTTATTTAAATTAAATTCGTTGTAACCGAGATATTAATTAGTTAACGGACAAGAATCTAGATTATTTACATACTTATATAATAAAGGCACAATTATTCATATTTCCAACAAATAAAAACACTATACAAAGTTGTAATTTTAATAAAAATCCGTTCTGTGGTAGGTATGTTAGCATAAAAAAGCTAATTACTCATTAAATATTCTTGTTTGTAAAGATCTGTGAATTATTAGGAAAAATTGATAAATATCATAACGATAATGACATTGTGAATTGTGATGTCATATCCGTATTGAAATAAAATTAAATGGTTATGTTATGGGATAACTGATTATTCATTATTCATTTTTTTATAGATAGCGATTGTTTAGTTGATTATTTGTGTTGCAATAATACGTACGTACTGGGTTGACGCGTAACTTGGAAAATATAGAACGCCTTATAGTACAGTACGAAGTACAAACAAATAAGTATAGATAATATTATATTATTATATTATTATAGGAAAAGACGCATTTAGTTTGTGATTTATGTAAACGCTAAACTGTCTAAACCTAACGGTGGTTGAAAACTGTAGAACCAAACCTGATATCATTCGTAGGAATATATATATGCAATAATATGCAATAATTAAATTTTGAAATATGCTAGCAATAGAATAATTTAATTCAATGTTGCTTGTTTCTTTTCGGGTTTCTTCAAGTGTTTAAAACATTTTGGATTTTTTCCAAGTTATGGATATTTTTTTGCAGATTTCGAGGTTTATGGGAGGTGGTAGCTTATGAGTAAAGCATGTATATAATTCATAGTTTATGATTATTTTAGTTTGATGGATTTATATTTTATTTCGTTTTTTTTTTATTGTATTGATAATTCAATTTTACTGGTTGGTTTATCTCAACCATTGATGTAATGAGATCGTTTAGGTATAACATAATAATTTATTGTGGTCGTGAGTCGATTGATAAAACTATGGTAAAAAATAAACTGGTGCTCCGATGATATTGCGCATTATCGAAAAGTTATATCGAAAATGCGTGATAGGAGATGGTTTAAGAATATTAAATACATCGTGTTAATAATTTGTTGGTAGGTAAAAACTCATCTTACCGTTTTGTTTTTTGTTCACATAAAAATAGGTTTTAACTTTTAGTTAAAAAAATATTTAATGTTATTCAAAAAAACGGGATATAGTTAATTTTTTGTGAGCATAAAAAAAATTTGGTCACTGGTCATAAATTTAATAACATCTTTATGATAAAACAAAAATACATTATTAACGAACATGTAGGTGTATTAAAGTGCGTTCCACTATTATAGCCAGGAATTTATCCTGGTGTTCTGGTGGGGATAGACTAGTTTTGAATTTCAGTAGGCAACACAATATTTTTCTCTTGCTGAATGACATATTATAGACAGCAGACGCTAACACGTCCGACTGATTAGATAAAATATATTAAAGGAATGAATGCATTTAATAAGTATGAACTCGATATCAAAAATACAATGTTATTTTATCCATCATTATTCGCCTACTTAATATTATTGTGTATTTGTGTCTTGTGCGCATTTTTAAAGTTTATAAATTCACGCTAATTTGTCTATGATCATTACTTGTAAATTCATAATAACTGATTCATCAAAAATCGTTTTTTTTTTTTTTTTTTAACAAATTGAACCAAATAAAACTAAATTAAGTTATTGTTTTTTTAATATCTATATATTATATTATGATTATTTGTTACTCATAAAAATAAAAAATACATGCTTATAATTCGTAATATTTTTCATTTAATATATAATCTACCTTATATTGAATGACAGACATTTTGTTGTATGATTAATTCTTTATTTCTGGGCAAACAACATTTTTTCTGAACTAATGATGATTATGCATTTGATAGAACACATCATTTGATCATACACCCCTGTATCATAATTTATTTATTAATATTATTTATAATAAAACTAACTATTACTTACCATTATTATTATTTTATTACTTAACCATTACTTTAAACAGTATAAACGACCCTGAAATATAGAAAACATATTTTAGTGTCGATGATTTAGTATAACTGCTTGGTGGTCTGTATGACATTCAAGCTTTAGCGTGAAAGAACAACTGTTGATGACATGGATTAAATCAATTTTTTTTATGGTATTAACATAGGTTAAAATAGATTTTCTTTTAACTTATTTTGTTCAGTCTGTACATCTTTTGAGTGTAAAAAAATTATTGCGCTCTCATTCTATTTACAAAACAAATATCACATATTATCACCTCAGTTAAAAACCCTAATTATTGTTCATTTACCAATATATGATTTTTACCATTTGGTTGAAATAAATATGTAAGACTAGGATATAGTAAATGACCAAGTACCTACTTATAAAACAGTAAATTAATCTTTACGTATTTAGTATTTTAGTCATCTGCAAATAATAAAAATAGCATCTAATATATTGTTTGTATCATTTTGTTCAGTCACATAATAATTAGATAAAAAGTAGTATTTACAATTATTTTAATATTTTTGTATTTGCTAATTTTTCAGGTCCTACCTATACTGAATCTCATACATATTAAGATGGGAGTACAAATGAGAACGAAGACCGAAGAGACGGCTGAGCCTCTGATCGAAAATAACAACAAGGATGGTATGGAAGAACCTCTGAAGCCACAACCTCCACAAAAACGTGAAATATTATGGGCCACAGCTATATATTTAACCACTTGGCACGTGTTAGCTGTTATCTGTACAATACTTTACTGGAAGAATGTCAAAATGGCAACCATCTTATGGAGTAAGTGAAATATTATAGTACTTGGTTTTTTTTTGTTACATTTTATTATAATTTAGTTTATGGCTTAATATTTACTACCAAGCTCAATTAAAAAAAAAGTATAAACTCTGTGGTAGTTTATTTTTTTATGTAACTAACCATTTCCTTATGTCCTTATACTTCTTAATGTTGAATTTGAATAAGTTTTGTTAATATTATTCTTATATTATTTATTAATTATTAGGTCTCCTTGTTGGATTCACTGGACAATTCGGTGTAACAGCAGGTGTGCATAGATTTTACACTCACAGAGCGTACAAAGCTAAGGTTCCTTTACAAATCATTCTTCTGGCTTGCTATTCAGTTGCTGGACAGGTATTTAAATAATATATAATATGTTAAATATTTATAAAGAATATACATATATATTTTAAATATAATTATATATTTTTATTTATATTACAGTACAGAGTAACAGATTGGGTTCATGATCATAGATTGCACCATAAATTTAGTGACACTGATGGTGATCCCCACAATGCTAACCGAGGATTGTTCTTCTCTCATATTGGTTGGCTGATGCAACGTGGACATCCAGAAGTATTCCGTCGTAGTAAAACCATTGATATGACTGATATAAATAATGATCCCTTAGTGCAATTTCACACAAAGTACATTTAATATTTTAAAACTTTATACGACCTAAAAAGATTACATTTTTATTCTCTCTTTCTTTTTATAGATATTATTGGTTTTTCAAAATTGTATGTTGTTTCGTATTGCCTGTACTTGTACCTGTGTATTGTTGGAATGAAAGCTGGATGGAATCGATTGGAATTAGTGGAGTATTGCGATTTGTGATTTTCACCAACATGACATTTTCAATCAATAGCCTGGCTCACTTTTGGGGAACAAAACCATATGACACGTAATTCACTAATTTAGCTCATGATTATTATACTGTTTTCAATGTAATATATGTTTTTAGACGTATAAGACCAGTACAGAACATGGCTTTGGCTATATTGACTACTGGTGAAGGCTGGCATAACTATCACCACGCATTCCCATGGGATTACCGGGCAGAGGAATATGGTGGAAACATGACTAACCCAACTACCATATTGTTGGATATGTTTGCTAAAATTGGATGGGCATACGACTGCAAGACACCATCAGCAGATCTCGTCAAACAAGTGGCAAGCAAGTATGGCGATGGAAGTTGGAGCGAAGTACCAGCTGAATGCAAATAGATTATTATCAACACTAATGCATTTTTCTAAATAATTATAAGACTTCATAAACTTTTAAATGCCTTCATAGAATGTTATTTAATATCTAAAATTATGAAGACTAGAATACATTTATGTTGTATACCTATGAAATGATAATAACTGCAATGGCATTAAGTATTTCAATAGTTTTTGGTTTTACTTTAAATTTTGGTATAATTTTATAGATTTTTTTTTGTGAATATTAGTAATACGATTGGGTAAAAACATATTAGTATAATTTTACACATATTTATATATACACACTATACAGTATGCACATGCTAGTATACATAGTACAGTCAATTTTGGCTACATTTTTGTTATGTCTTGCACATAAAAAAAAAAAAAAAAATGGATCATTAACCATTATTACATTTTTAAATATTTCAATGTATATTTATATGGCGGTCATTGAAATAAAATAGCATATTGTGCTAATAATGCTCAAACATTAATACCCAATCGTGTTACATTGTCCAAAACTTAGATAAGTATTGAATAAAATTATTTATTATAAACATTTGGTAAATCGGTTGCAGCTTTTCAATGATGGATCAATATTCCCAACGAGCTTATGAATATGACATCAAGTAGTATTACAACAAATGCAAATGTGTGTATATGTATAGATGAAAGGTGTGAATGTGTTACTGTAATGTCTATAGATAGATGAAAATAGGTTGATGAATGTTAGCAAAATTGACAAAGCTGGATGATTATTATATTATAAAATATATTTTAGTCTAGCCCAATATCTACACTAGGTTATATGTATGTTTATATATACATAAGCACCAATTACTAGAATAACTATCACATTAACACATTCACATACATGCACACATGGTTTTATTCCCTTAATAAGTGTAGGTGTAGGAAATTTTGTTTGTGATTTTCTATAGTTTCCTCATTATGGTAATGAAAATTATTAATGGTATTAAAAGTAAAATGAAAGAACTGAAATAAACAAAATTGTATTTACAATAATAATAATAGTAAAAAAATAAAAAAATAAATGCATTGTTTTATAATGAACACATTATGAACAAAATGCTAGTACAAATATATTTTAATAGTTTCAAATTGATACTGTGTAGTGATTATTTCATATAATCTAATTATATTACCAAAAAGGGGCTGATGGATTCAATTTGTCTTTATTAAGATGGGATATATTTTGATGTTCTGAAAATATTAAAATAAATATACTAAAAAATGTAAAAAAAAGTGTATAAAAATTATTATTTGTGGAAATATTCTTGTTTGTCTATACTAGTATATTCTACGACTCATATTAAACTATAATGGAATAATAAATTTAAATAGATACTGATCAATGTTGTTTTATCGTTCGAAAATTATAGTTATAATCACATAAAAGTTATTATTTTATGAATGGTTGGAAATGAGGACCATAAAATCATCACCATTTGATTATTAATATTTTTATAAGTCTTGAAAATTGCGTGAAAATACAAATGCCTCAACCTTTTTCATTTTGAAATTGTACATAAAGTCATATTGTTATAAAGTAGTTACTTTTTAAAGTAAATTTAAAAGTATTTTTAAGTAGTTACTTTTGTACATTAAAAAAATATGTATACATATATATTGCCATGATATAAGTATATTGGTGTACACATATACGAATGAGTGAATTTAAACATATAGATATTATACCAGGTGATCCATTTAAGTGTGTGTAGTATTTACTCATCATTTCAAAAAATTATAACTTTTTTGTCGTTATATATTTTTTAAGTTTTTACTTTTTTGAACGATACTATATATTTTTATATCATATTCCAAAGTAGAATATTATTCGGAGTATTTAAATCGATAAAAATCAAACTTCGGCCAACTATATGTCTATGTAGTAGTTCATTAGTTATAACTTTATGAGTAGGTATTTTAGTATTTAAAGTTTAGATCGGTGGAGTAATGTACAACATTTTGCGTGGTACCCTTGTACAATTGTACCACTCTATACTGACGCTCATCTAAACTTGAAATGCTTAAAATAAATTAACCACTTGTCCGATAATAGATTTTTATAGATCGAAAAACTCTAAATAATATTTTGCTGCAGAATATTAAATTAAAAATGTATGGACGTATGGTGTCTTTCAAAAATGTAAAAATTATAATGTTTTTTTAGAAAATAATGTTGTTTTGAAATATCATTGAATTATGTAAAAAAAAAATATTTTCAAAAAAGTGGTAACTTTTCGAAATAATGATTGCAGATTCTTAAATAGATCGTTCTGTATATTCATATGGGTAACATAACAACTGTTTAATCATTTATCACTTAAAAACCCAGGTATACATGTGGTTGTGGCTTACGAGTTTACATTAAAAACGTTTTTCTAGCACCTATTCATGTATAACTTCAATATAACGAAATTTTCTGTTTGAAGAAATATTTTCGAGAACCGAATTTATTTAATTGTATTTAACGAATTTTTCTATAATACGATTTTTTTTTGTTCCCCGTGAGACTTCGTTACATATTATGGTAATTTCACTGTAATAATATTAGCTAGATATAGTAGATATACCTATTTTATATTTTCGTTTATTATTTTTCAAATTATAAGCAGAAATTGGGGAGGGGGGCTAGAGGGGGCTTAGCCCCCTAAAATGAAGGTATTTTTAATTGTGTGGGATTAAAGTCCTTCCACTCACATTGATGTTAAAAATATTAGGCCCCTCTCCCTGAAATTGTATTGAATTTCCGCTTATGTTTCAAATCTAATTTAGTCCACGAGTGCGTACTCACTATTCAGGTTAGGTAGGTAGTAAGCTGTAGGCGCTTAACATAATATAATAATTAATAGGCACCTAACTCATATTATATTTCACTAATGTTCGTGCAGATTGCGAGTTACGGCCATCGAGAAAAGAATGTAATATAAGGTATAAAGTGTAAATCCACTAGGATGGTGAGCCGGACATCGAATCACTGCAGTTGGTTCAATAACCAACATTTTCCCCAAATGTAATAAATTAATAAGTAAGTAGCTCTGCAAATATTGGTAGATACCTCTAGCAGGCGCCTCCGCCGCATCACTGAACAAGTTCAAAGTTGCGCTATGCACATCATATTATAGTTGTGCACCTATCACGACAGTGAGCGTATATACCGAGCAGTTACTATATATATTTATCAGAAATTTATAGTTTAAAAAAGACGAGAGGCGTAGATCCATTTCAACGCCCCTCCTCCCACTTTTAAAATTTAAATTTTTGACCTAACCAAATGTTTGTGCAGAAATGTGCATTAAGTCCTGACATTTGTGCACAAAAACTTACAGAGATATCACAAAAATAAATTTTATAAGAAAGGATGCTAGTATATATTAGTATTTTCAATTTAAACATTAAGATATGAAAAATATGCTTGACCCTGACATCCTGTACGCTGTACGGTTTTACGGCTGTTGTACCAAACGATGTTTATGAACATTAAGCACATAACATTAAATATAAAAATGATCAATATTTGGTAAAAAATAATGCAATGTTGATGTTGATTTGGTGAGAGGGATACAAAATAAAATGAATTAAGTTCATATTAGCACATTATTTATTTTCTCTCTCTCATGCACACACATTTAGGAATCTCATTAATTCGTGGCAAATCTATGATGGTGTTAAAGAAAAATTAGAGCCAGTCAACTTATACATCAAAGTTGATTTACAAATTATATTATACTCTAAGTAATTTTTTATTTATGTTTTATCTTTGTGATAGTGCCATAGTTTTGTGTCACTTAGTTATGTTTATTTTTTTCTTCATTAAATCTCAACAGTGAAATTGTTTAAATTTTACGATTTATCATAATGCTTTTATGATATCTATAATAATATGTATTTATAATATTTATAAATAAGAGTTTTTATGAAGTTTATTTTTTTTTCAAATTAATTTGTTGTTGATGAGGTATTATGATTTATATGATTTTTATTATAATTATATTGTTATACAATTTTAACAATGACGAGGTTATCAATATGCTTATTATTTTTATTTTGTTATCTGAACACTATTATGTTTTTTGAAATTTTATAAATAAAAAAAATATTAAGTTTTATCATCTTTTTACGTAATATTTTTCACTAATATTACTCAAGAAAAAAAATAACACTTAAAACAGATTATATTATTTATGTGATACAAAATTTAAATAATTATGAACTTACTATTTCTAAGCATTTCATTAGTAAGAGTAAAATTCTATTAAACCTATTATCTAAACGACATTTATAAATATGAAGAACATTTATTTTATGTTAAATATCACGTGTAGTAGGAAAAATTTGTAGTATCTATACTTAATTGAGTAAAAAATGTAATTTAAAAATTTGGAAAGGAAATTAAGTGTTTATTTTTCCTATGGTGTGTTAACGAGTTTGTTCAAAAGTTGTTGGAGTAAAAAGTTAAAAAATTAATGTTTTTAACAATATAAATTATAAACTTTCTAGAATAAAAGCTCTGTGAATAGAACTGATGATAATTTTATAATACTTGTATATTATAAGAACAAAATAATGTTTAAACGAGTATATTATTTGAGTTTGTTAGTTAATTTCAAAATTTTCAGGGACTCACATAAAAATACAATTATATAAAAATGTACTTTTAAACTTTACACTCTATAATAAATTAGGAAAGTGTATTTGATCTTTGTCCAGCAAATGTCCAAACAGCGTCTTACAATATTATACGTATGTATTATAATAATGAACCAATTTTGAACATTTTACTTTAATATGTAGTGATGGTTGTGATAATTGCTGTTAGGTTGAAAAACCTTTAACCTTGTTTCCAAAAAATTCTAATATATGTCTAAAATCGTTATATGAGAATTTTTGTATACGTTTTAAGATGTTTTTTTATACGTATATATAATACGTAGTGCTGAACATGTAGCTGTCGTGAAGATAGTAGCAAAAACCAAATCTTTCAAACTTTGAAAGTTATCAAACTATCTCCAACAAATTTGTTCGGATGTTTTAAAAGTTGACTGTTATTATTGCGTTGCTAAGTTCACGAGGGTAGTATAAGCTAGCTATAGTTTTTGCATCCTCTCTTACAAAATTTGTTTTTGTGATATCTCTGTAAGTTTTTGTGCACAAACGTTGGGACTTGGTGCACATTTCTGTACAAACGATGCACAAACGTTTGGTTAGGTCAAAAGTTTAAATTTTAGAAGTGGGGGGGGGATTGAAATGGACCTGAGAGGCGTGGGCGTCACACGACCTCACTGCAAGTGGAAGGTGGTTGTGGGGCAGCGTTTTCGCTTTGGCTACCGTTAAACTTTTCGTATTTCCGTAACCAATTAATAATGATGACTTCGCGTGACGGACGGCGGGTGGCCTCGATCGGAACGAACGGTGATTCAAAGAATATATACCAAGACTTATAATAATTTTAAATATACGAATATGGAACAAACAATACATAATGCAATAACAAAGGTTCAACACGGACAACGCTGTAAGTCACGAACTATCTCGGCAAAACCAAATAGCTGGTAACATTTTTTATGTTTTTATGCCCATTTCGTTTTGGTTGATATTTTGATGTAGCCATGTAGGTAGGTAATTTTTGGACCTGTAATAATGTTACATTATGGCAATAATATAATTGCATCGTTTGCCATATCTCGTGTACCTAATTAAATAACTGGTGGGTACACTGTATGGGTGTTACTTGTTTCCGCCAAAATAATATTGGCCATTTCCGCTACAGTTCTTTTTCGCCAAAAATGAAAAAGGTACAATTCCCGTTTCCACTAAAAGACGTTTTTACCAAAAAATGTATGATGATTATGTATTATACAAGTGTGTAACATAATAATATGTAATATCAATGACATTTGTAAATAATTGCGAAGACCGCCATACAACGCAATATATACTACTGCAATAATCAACATATTGAAATATTTAAATATAACAGATAATATTGTTATATGTATTAGTAAATAGTATTTTGTTATTATTATTACTTGTATCACATTTTTTGTGACATTTTGAAGTATTTAAATACGATGGATATGTGGTATGCAATTATATGCAATGATTAGAACATTTAATTGTTTTAATGTACACACATATTATGATTGTTTCACTTGTACACGGTTCCCAAATAATATTTGACGGAAACAGGAATCGTATCTTTTTCATTTTTGATGGAAAAAAAGCTATCCGTAAATCGTAAAACTGGTTTTTTGACGGAAAAAGGCCACGCTCCACTGTACAGTGGCGTAATCACGAATTTACCGTGGAGGGAGATAGATATTTTTTTACACATAAAATACTAATAATGATATATTTTCAAGCACAGTGGTAGCTGGGAATATTATTTTATCAAATATCAAAGGCTCTGAGGAGTACACCCCCTCATTAACCCTTAATCCGTATACCACAATAGATTATGCAGTCGCAGTGCGGTTCGAATCCTTCTCGGCGTAAAAGTTTAAATATATGTTTTGTTTAACACTGGACTACATACTTGTAACTATGTTATTACGTATATAGATTATAGGTACCTATACACATGCCAGTATAATAATCTTTAAAAAAGTCAAATAATACGCTATTTTTAATCTTTTATTTTTTAAATTAAAAACTTATTGACGATTAAGTGTAAAACAGCAACTGTGCTGTTATATATGATAGTTTACAAAAATGTTCAAGGAAAAAATGTCCACGGTAAAAATGTTCAGACAAAAATGTCTGTGGTGAAAATTTCCGAAAACAAGAATTTCTGCTGTGAAATTGTCCAAAATGTTGTGGTAAAATATTAAAATTGTCCGAAAATGAGGAAATCTAATGGCATAAAAAAGGAACATGAATTAGTTTATTAATTAGTTAAATAAGATTAAAGAGAAATTAGAAAATATCCAAAAATTAAATTTATATGTTTATTTGCAATAAAAACTGAAAAATTTATGCGTTGAGTTTAAAACAATGAAGAAGTATGGACAATTTTTTTAAAATGTTTATCATTGGTGTTAATGAATTTTTATTTTTATTTTTTGTGTTTACGTGTTAATTATCAGATTTTTTTTTTTAAAAAATACAAATATTTATAATTGTTTATTTCTTAAAATATAAATCAATGTTGTACCTATACTTTTTTTTCGAAAATAATTAATTCCTCCCGCTTATATCTAGTATAATTTGCAAAAAGTCGTACCTAAGTATGTAGCATTATGACGTATTTAGTGCAGTAAGTTATGCATGATACACTCATACGAATAAAAATCAATCGTAATAAATATTCACATAATCTCCGTTCGTATTTTTCATAGGTTATTTTAATCATAAATGATAATTACCTATATTAAATTATATTTTATCTATTTATTTACATGCCAATTTAATTTACGCATATTTTAAAAGGCTATACATTATACAGGAATTTATTAATTTTTATAAATCGTTTGTATAACTTAGCGCAACTATAGTATACATAGTGCTACGCAAAAAAGTACAAATACAATTGAATCCCATACAGAAACAGTGGTACTTAAACGAGTATATGTATATATCTCCACCTATTTTATAAGTTTAAGCACAAAGACAAATTGCACACATTGGTACATAAGCATATTATATAAACCTTTTCTAGTATAAGCATTAATAATATTAATATAGGTAGGTATTTAAAATATATGATCTGTATGGGTTAACGGTTATGTTTTGATGACCTTAAAATAAGTTACCAATAATAATATCGGTTTATATCGGTAATCAATATAATGACTAACGATGAATGATGACGCTCATGAGCTATAATGAGCGAACTGGTAGCGTTATAAATGTTTACTGTAAGTACTTACTTGACCCAAATTATTGATTGTGAACCAAATCAATATAAAAGTGATTTCGTTGATCTGTGACTTTATGAAACTTGCTGTAGGTATATCGTATTATATTGGTTATAGGTCAATTACCTATATATAATTCACATAATATGCCAGTCGTGGATTTACGGGTGGGAGGTTCCGGGGGGGGGGGGATGAACTCACCTCAGACGCCGATATATTTAATATTTATTACATATAATTTAGATACACTATACTACAATATTGTACACGGTTATTTACATATATATTTCAAATATTAAAATAAATCTGGCCTAGATTCATATGACGCAGGATATTAAATATAATATATATATATATTTAAATAAATAAATATATTTAACAGGACTCTCTCCAGAAAAATGTTGAAAATCCACCACTGTAACCATGCAGTATGCTGTAATAACAAAAAAAATCAACAACTAATATTAATAATAATGTCGTTGATAACAGAGACAAGTTGAAAGCTGAAGCTTACGTTAAAACATTGCTTCAAAAGTTCGGAGTGCTCTCGAGCACCCTAAAGTAACCTACATTTCGGTGCATTATAATTTTTATAAACATCTATCTAGGGCTGGATTTAGAATTTTCGGGACCCAGGGGAAAGAAGATTGTGGGCCCCTGGATCTTATACAATTGTCTTCTTTATCTCTTCAAAATGTTTACATGTTAGACATTTAAAAAGATCACGTTTAAATTGATTGCAAATTAAACAAAGTAATAGATTTTATTTCTATTACGTAGCAATCGCAATATAATAAAATATTTTTAATAACTTAAAATCTATTAGTAAAAAAAAAAATCTAAAGTAATTTTGTAGAGCCCCAAAAAACTGTGAGTCGTGTTATTTACTCTTAATAACCTTCGTCAAATATACGACGTTTATCGCATGCTATCCTGCAGGATACTAATTTATTGGAACTATATACGCCTAATTTCAGTACCGTAGACATGAATTTAATTGGGAAATGTATATTGTAAAAAAAAACTTTAAGATATTATGTTGGCACAACATTTATAATTTAAAAAAATACGCAAGGATAACTAAAAATACTTTAAGAAAATACAAAAAGTGGGTCCGCATTGACATTCGACATAAGACGACTATTGGTTCGTTGGATAGATAATTGGTTGTGCAGGTTAGAATTAAGAATGAATAGTGTGATCTGGTGCGTCTTTAAGGAGCTTTAATGTTCATTAGAGATAAAAGGTAAGAAGAGGTAATTTAATCACTTAATAAGCCACAAATTAATTTAAGTTCTAACGATTAATATGTATACAAAATATAAATTAAATATCTACACAAGAAGTAATAAGTACAAAATCAATACAATACCGTCCACGGTTCACTACATGCTGTTCAGGACAACTCGTAAGTCTGGACGGTGCACTATAGCCATTCGCACACGGTAAATAATGACACAGTCTTGCCGATCAGGATAGAAAGCAACACATGCACATTAGATGACCATATGGAACCATATAAAAATGTATGTGTCACTTTACAATGGTGTGTCAAAACAACGATAGTCGTATTACAGTGTTTCAGTGCCCTTCCTATCGTCAATAGTGAGTAAGTATCATTTTATAGATTCCGGTTTCCGCCAAATTCGTCGAACCCACGTTGTTCAAGCCGTCATGTATATTTATCGGTAAGTTCGGATTCATTTTTTTACCATTGTATAAAAAACCCGAGCACATTTTTATTGTCAGATTAAAAGTCCGAAAACATAAATTATTATTTATTAAAATATATATTTATTTTCTTACTGAATATTTTTTCTTATACATATACAATTACAATTGCCAAGTACAAAATTTAGATATAGTACAATATACGAGTACACAAATCCTCATCGATATAATTTTGTGAATAGATTATTATTATTATTTATTATTGTAACGTAAACGATGTTTGTATTGACTAAATCCATTTTAATAATATTTGTAAACTGTAGGTTGGTATATGGAATAACCATCAAATATAATATTGTATAAAAAATTAATTATTAATTAATGTTTAAGAATTAAAATTTCAATTTTGTGAATAGAATATTTTGTATTTTTTGACTTTTTGTCTGACATTAAAAAAATGAGTTTGGACTTTTATCAAAATGGACTTTTTGTCCTCGGACTTCTCATCCGGGATTCATATCTAACATATTAATTAAAATAAATCCTATAGTCTATGATAAAAAAAAAAATGGATGACATAGAGTATAATATTAATAAAGTTTTACATTAATATATTATCGTAGGTAGGTAGGTAGGTAACCTACTAACTATTTAGGCAATATATTTCGTGTAAACACAAGGATGTAGGCATTTATAGTAGGTACTAGTCATCTTGATCTGGGTGTAATAATTATATTATTATGATTATGCAACGAACAACCCCCATGATGGCAACAGTAGCCTCAGCTGCGCAACCGACAATTTTCCGAAAGGAGTGGGTCCATTATAATATATTTTTTTGTTTTATACCTATTTTACCTATACCCGTACGTTGTTATTACGATTTACATTAAATACTGAATAAAATCGACGATATTTTGATCTGAATACTCAAACACCCATATCGTGGTTCAACTTGAGGGTTTAGAAACCACCTTTGATTGTATTGCAGTCGCAGTGGACTACAAAATATGTGCAATAATTTACTCCAGATTTAGTACCGGCATAATTATATTATGCAAAATAATGAATAACGGTTTTAACGCCGCCAAATATTCCAGACTAACAACTGCAGGGTATAGTGCCATAGTGGTATTAAAACAGTGGTATTGCGTTCGAAACCGAATATAATCGATTGCAGGCATCGTGGCAAGTAATAAGTTATTACTAATAACCACTATTAAATTTACACCGATTGACTGGGTAATCAGAACGGAACCAATTTGGATTATACATTGCACATATTGTATTTTGTCGTATCGATAATGTCTACATCGAAATTATTTTTTTTCCAAATTTACCCACTAATTTGTCTTTGTGACCTTGCATAACGCCTATTATATAAGTATGCGTGCAACAAAATACTGCAGTCTATATGCATAACCTAAAATATTTATAATTTACTCGAAAACAGTAATAAATAATGAGAGGTG
>JACXSJ010002657.1:28119-39616 GCA_014851325.1 Pentalonia nigronervosa | reverse complement strand
TTTTCACCACTCTACTTATTGTGTCCAGAGTATCGCATCCCACTAAGACATGTTTTTAATTGAAGTACATATTAGAAAATCGGTTATATTTTTAAATTGATTTAATTTAAAATTAAAATTGGTACTGTACAGAAATATTATTTTAGATTCTGAGCGGAGTGAGGAATGTATTTATTTTACAATGATGTGTGTTTTTTTTTCTTATTTTGTGTCTGTCACCTCGTTTAAGGGCAATAAAAGTGCTCCGATTTTGACCTCCCAAAAGGACCAAATAATATTTCCTATCAGAAACCACCTTCTATGTTGAAAATCAAATCATCATTTCGACTACTAATTGTGTATAGGTAAGTTTAGTAGGTACATAAACAAAAATAAAAAGGGCGGCAAATGAGTACCGCTCTGCTGTACAGAGGGTGTCTAGTGGGGTCACTGTAATGGATTTGAATCTTGTATTTAATTTTCTAGGGTGTGACCGATTAAAATATTTTTATTGACAATAATAAAAAAAAAAAAAATTAAAAACCAACAATTTTTTATCCCTAAAAATACCTCAAGAAGAATCAATATATATTTAACATTTTAAGGTGTCTAGGAAATGCTAACAAAAAAATTCGGTGAAAATTATATGTATCTACTTATACCATAATCAATTTTATTAAAAATTTGCTTTGCAAAAAAATTCACGTTTATCTTTATTTATTTTTTTTTCCTGACGTATTTAAAAACTATTTTGAATTTTAGATTCTAACCGGTTTTGAATTATATCGAAAACAAATTTTGAGGAGAAAGCTATTGGAAAAAATCAAGGTTAGGTCAGTAGCTAACGTCATTATAAAGTAATAATGTAATAAAATGTAATAAATGTTTATGTGTTTGAAATTTAAATTTTTACGAAATTGCTTAAAATAATGATTTATCTTCAAACAATTTTTGTTAAAATTCAAAAAGTATAAGTCATGGAAATTGCTTGTTTAAATTGAAAATATTTGAAATTCAAATATTTACAAAATCATTTTACATAAAATAAATTAAAATTACTTTGTAAAAATTATGAACAAATTTTCTACTGCAAGTCTTCCAATATGTCATTAAACAATGATTTGTCATATACTGATGTTATTGGAAATGCATGACAAAATCTCTAATAGGAACTGGTTTATGTAAATACTTACTAGCTGCTTGACCGAGGTTTTTCGCTTTGTTGAAAAAGATTGGTACAACTTCGCTCATCAAGTTCTTCTATTGATGTTCTAGGAATATAAAATAATTTAATTTAAACAATTGAATAAAAGAGCTAGATTAAAAACTCTGTGTCGACTTATTGATATGATCAACTTATTAGATTTATGTGTGTAAATGTACAATTTAATTATTATACATACAAGTAAGGCTTACTTTTGAAATTTGAACATCGAGCTAACTATATGCTTGCATTTTCCACTACCAGCTTTACAAAAACATTTTGCTGACAATTTCACATTTTCATTAAACAGTAGTTTTAATGACTTCTAACTAAATAGGTACGGTTAAATTTAGTAAATTAGTAATGGCCATAGTATATTCAAATTAATATTCAAAGTTACCTCATGAGGTTTTTCACTTTGATCACTAGTTTTAAGATACATAGCAACGATTTTTAATGTTTTGTTATCATTTTCCACACATTCAAATTTAATAATGTGATTACATTGCAGCATTACTTGCATACCCTCAATCAATGGTCGCTTAAAGTCACCAATAAAGCTTAAAATGTCAGTTAGCTCAATAACCGACGTAAAAATTTTTCTTGGGTATTATACTATTACGAAATCGAATAAAATAAATTAAATTATTCATAAAAAACAAATTAAATTAATAATTGGCATTGTGAAATTGATTATCAGTTATCAGCATACACAGTGCCCTGTTAATAAAAGTAACTACAGTGCTCCTAAATTCGCTTTCTATGTTGCGAATAGCTTATAGAACGGTGGTGATGTATATTTAAGGAGTTAGGTATAGGCAATACATTATATAATTTAAAGTGCGTGCGTGCGAGAGACATTTGTGACTGTGTGCGTAGTAAATGATTATTAGTATGTGTACGGTCGCACTGTCGCGCGCATGAACGATCTAGAACGTGTGTTTTTTTTACTAAAACTATGTATTTTTAATCCATCATACTGACCGATGTAGTAATGCGATAAAATTTTTGAAAACTAATCTGAATTCGTTATAATGTCTACTTGAGATCGGTCAGTTCACATTTTAAGATTTCTGATTTATATTTCGAATAATCAACGTTTGAAAATGCCGAAATTTCAAAATATTCAAACTAAATGTTTAGTTGTTAGGGGGGTAAAATTGGGGAAAATAGACTGACCGATCTCAAGTAGACCTTATAACGAATTCAGATTAGTTTTCAAAAATGTTATCGCATTACTACACCGATCAGTATGATGGAATAAAAATTGGATGTTTTGGCTAAAATAACTGTCCGCCACCGATCCCCTTAACTTAATCTTTGGCTCGGGTAACGCCGGGCGGGACAGCTAGTTCTTTATAAAATATATTTAGTCTTATAACATTTGGCCGTAGATGGCACAGCAGTCGTGGTTGTACACGTCAATAAAGAGAACGCTGTACATATGTCCCAGACCCCGCACCTCACCAGCTCATCGAAAACAGCCGTTTGTTGACAATGAGGTTACACTTGCCAGACTTGACTAATCGAACAAAGAAATTTGTAAACGCAAACGCGCCAAAGCTGTTTACAGGAAATATCTACGAGACAAATTCATACAATAACACGGCGTTCTCGAATCGCGACCCGGAGAAATTATCGTCAAACAGCGGCCTTAAAAACAAAAATCTTTCCTGGGAAAATAAATTCGACATTTCTTTTTATGACGTTAATTTTGTGACATTTTGTGCCTTTGATCAATTGGCACTACTGTCGTTCTCGCAAGATGATTCGGCATTTTGTTATTGTTCAATTGTGTTTGTGTTGTAGACCAGTTAGTCATGTTAACTTTCGTGTTTGCAAATAAAAATGTTTAAAATTTGTTAGCATAACTTCGAATGCTAGACGCCAGACAGCCCATCGCATGCGTAACCGCGCCATAGCCAAACATCGAAAATTCGAACAGTTTGTGATCGGCTCGTCATTCAATATGTCAACGACCAATGAAGAAGAGTACTCAGTGCTTAAATTTCAACATCAATCTGAGAATGAACGTGAACGCATAAAAACCGAAGCTGCAAATGAACTGTGCAATTCGTCGTCAAGAGAAGACGTTCCTCGATTTTAAGTAATATGTCTATTGTCATACTTATTACCAGCAGAACGCTGCTCCACAAAAATATAACTTGTCCTTTAAAATCAATCTGTTTTTTATGATTAATTATTTGTCTGTTCTTCGGAGAACATCATCCTAGTAAACAAATATACAAATATTATGTTTTTAATACGTCTTAGATATGGACACCAAATTATGTGTTTTATTCAGATGATTTACATGCACTACTAGTTTAAAAGATAACTATTTGAGAAAGATTATTCCTGTATAACGCGTATAAACAATCTGTATATTTGACATATTTATCACAAATATTTAAGGATATATTTCATCCATATTTCGCTTAAAGGTGAAGTATTTTTAGTAAATAATTTGTATATTATAAGTAAAAAAACATATATTTTCCATATATTTCATATTTATAGTTGGTGTATAGGTACCATGCTTTTGGTGTAATTTTAATATTTATAATGGGTCCATAACACGTATAGATTTAGTATTTTATATGTATATATCTATTTGGTGAATAATTTGAGTTTAAGTACAGTTGATGTTTTAATATTTTGTAATTTTATGTTTATGTTTTGGATACTTATAAATGTAGTACAATTCAAAATCTGTGTATCTCGCATATTTTTTTGTTTATAAGAACAGCATACAATTAGTACTTTTGGATTTTTGAATACACATTTGACAAAAGACTATTTAAATAATACCCAGATACACAATTTAAATTATTTTGTAAAATAACTATATGGATTAATTTATATACAAGAAAAAATAAGGTATGCGCAATTAATACAAATCTCATGTAATTATTTACACTCATATTTTTTTAATTTTTGTATATAAGTATACAAATATGTTTTATAATGATATAATTAGCTTATTTATTTTTCTTTTTTGTAGCTTGTTTTAATCAGTTTCTTGTATGTCCATTAATTTCAATAAGCGAATTCTATGGGAAATGGTCTTTAACACTATCTAATATAAACAATTATATATTAATAATAATTATTAGTTAATTAAAAATCATTTTGAAATTATGACTTTTTCATCAGATTAAGGTTATATGAAGCTATTATATATTTTAGAAAAGCAGAAAATAATATTGTTTTTACCAAGTATTTTTGTAAATAAATTCAATTTGAAATAAACCATTTGTAGATTTTTAATTGAATATTTTGATAAACATTTTAATTATAAAAGCCCTATCAAAACACAGATAATATTTTGATCTGTAAATTTTAAAAATATGATAAAGATTGCTTCCTAATAATTGAATTAGTTAAAAATTATAATATAATTAGTTAATAAAAAAAATTTGAATACTTTAATATGATCACATGTACTGCAAAGAACTAAATTCAGTTTATGCGCTAAGCAATGAATGTAAATAGCTTCAGGGTATTTATCCCGTATCCTTGTTTGTACACCTGATACAGTACCACACATGACATTTGCTCCATCATATAACTGTGATTATTATTGTGATTATGATGTGATATTACCATAGGAACTTCATGAATATTAAGTTCTTTTAAAAGAAAAATTATTAAATTGGAAAGTTGTTCAGCCCCTTGTCCACCAGATACGTCAAAAAACCAATAAACCGTTCAAATATATTCAGATTGCTATCAACAAATCGAACACACATAGACATCTGTTTTTGCTTTAAGACCTTTTTAATGAGATTGATATTATTCACAAAAACAATTTAAATATACTTATAAAATCTTGTTATAGTTTTAAATAAAAATAAATGTTTTAATTACCTACCTTCCTTCGTCACAAACTAAAGCATACATTCCACAATTTTTAAGTTCTTGTATTATGTTTTTTTTTTTACAATATTGGAACTTATATTTAAAATTTAATTTTTAATATACCAGTTACTAAAATTGGCTTTCTTTTTAAACATTTCTAAAAATTTCTGATTTGATTTTGCATATATTTTACACAACTCTTTAAAATTTACTAATATATATATATATATGTGTGTGTGTTACTGTAAAAGACCAATCACTAAGTAAACCTAGGTTTTACTAGTTAGTTTTTTTAATTTGTTTGATTAAATGATTCTTTGCATTCATCATGACCTTGAAAAGGTATACCCTGTCAAGCTAAATACAATGTAAAATCAATTAAAACCTTCACATAATTTCTATATTTTATAATTTGTTTTCTATGAGCTGTTTAAATTTGTGTATGAACATTTTCACTTCGTAATGTAATTTTATAAGTATTTGACTTTGCAGTACTTGTAAATGTGATATTGACTTTTTATGTTTAGACAATTTATCATTAATCTATTAAAAAAATATTTATTTAATACCTTATATATACCTTTTTCCAGTTTTGCACACCATTTATATTATTAAATTTTTTGTCCAGGGTGTTAGTAGAAAAATGTTGACAGTTAAAACAGAAAACATCATTTGCTTTCACACTATATTCAATTCAATTATACTTATTATAATAAATTGATGAAAATGCTTCGTTTTGTTTCTTAAATTTACTTTACATTACAGTTAAAATAATAGTCGATAACGATGTATATTACCATCACACAAATGCGAGATATGGCTTTGATGCATCAAGTAGGGGTATCTATTGTATTTATCATGAAAACATCTTATACCTAAAAAATGTTTATACGTAGCGTGAAGTTACATAATCTCCAAATTACTCTTACACAGTATACACAATATTTTTGAAGATTTTAATTGTAATTGTTTTTTAATTTTTATATAAATACATATAGGTATATGAATTATAATAAATGCTGGAAAAAATGTACACTAATCAAATTTCAAAATGATTGAGTTTTTAAAAAATTTTGGGACACTAATAAATTGGGAGGAGGCTAAGCCCCTTTAGCCCCTCCGAGATTTGCGTCTATGAATGGAGGTATAATTATTTTTATAAAATGGAATATGAAGTGATCTATTGTATTAAACTGAATCATAGAAAGCAGTTCTGGGGAGAAAATATGGCTGCTCAACAAATTTTAAATAAACATGATAGTTGCAACCTTTCTTCTTATCTCACAAGATATAGTCTAATTCACTAATTAGCATATTGTACGAGTTTTTAAAAACAAATGGAATATTTAGTTTGTAGCACAATAATTCTAAGAACTTATGTAGTACATTTTCAATAAGATAATTACAAGTGGCATAACTAGGTTACTAGATTATTGACCCAAACTCAATATGAGATCTAACAAGTGCAAAAATTAAGTATTTTGTATTTAATTAATAGATGTAATATTTTTTTCATGATTCTGAGATAATATAAATACATATAATTTAAAGCAGCGTTTCTCAACTTGTAGTACACGTACCACCTGTGGTACATGAAAATAATCTCCTTTTATAAAAACAATTGGAATGAATCATTTTGTTGATATTAAATATTATTTAATTTATTTGATATTAGCTGGTCTTATAATATATCGACAGGTTACTATGTAATCTGAGACCGGTGTGGTTCTTTTTACGCATTAAATTCTTATATTGTAGTAATTTTGTAGTTCTTAATAAAATAAAATTCCATACATCATGTAAAACAATGTACTTATACATTTTTGATGAGCAAAATAAAAAAATAAAGGTTAAGGTTATTCTTAACAGTAGTGGTACGTTAAAATGTTCAAACTATGTAGGTGGTACATGAATATAAAAAGGTTGAGAACCTCTGATCTAAAAGAATAAATGAAACTAGTCCCAGACCTAATATTGCTAATAATGGTAATACTCCAATATGATGTTCATCATTTAAATATAAATTAAAAGATTTATTAGTACGTACCTATGCTATTCCATTAGGAAAGTTTACACTTCCCAATAAAGTCTCTTTCTTCTATACATTTCTCACAACCAAAATATCCAGAATGACCTTTAATTTGTTTTATAAAAGCCCTTGTTGGAACGTCAGCTATAATTCCTTCAAGTTTTATATTGAAAGAATTATTGTCAAATTGTAATCCATTTTTAAGAATATTGTTTATGTCATTAATGAAAGAAGAAAGATATTCTTCAGCATTAAATATTTTTTTTTTTTTGATTCAAAATAATTTCCAACAATGAAAGGTTTCATTATTACATTACTAATCGAAAAACTACATAAAATTGGCCAAAATCATTTTCCTTTTTTATCAATAGAGAAACCATTAACATTAAACCACAATTCCAATGTAGAAAAATTGTATATAGGCTCAGTTATTGTTTTTAAAGAATGAATTAATCCTGCTGAGATGTCAAAATGAATATATTCTCCACCATTAATACTTTTAATATCAATATCACCTGATCGAGGTGTAGATAACAAAATTCTACAATCTAAAGGTAACAACTTTAAACAATCCAGATTATCTATAGTCTTTAACAATTTTAATAATTTTGATGCACTACTTCTTGGAATTTAAATGCTACAATAAATTATGTTAATTTAGATTGAAAAACGATTGGATCAGAAATATTTATATATTTTCCACTAACATGTGGACTTTTATAGACATAATTTTCAGTTTTATCAACATTATTTTGCTCTATTACAATTAACTCATTTGAATATATGTAGTTTCGTTATCATTAGAAGTCTGATTAGAAGTATGTACACTTTGTTCAGCCATTTTTGATAAACCAGATTCTGTCTTCTTGGGTAAATTCATAATCAATACTCAATTTCAGACACATTTATTTTCTCCAGATACTTAAGGAAAATTGCAACTAAGTTTATAAGCATATTTTTGCATTTTATAACTAAAAAAATGGAGGGAAAGTGAAAAAGATAAGACTAGTTGTTTAAAATAACTTACTCCACAGTATTCATAAATTTCAAATGTCATACTTAGGCATACTACAAAGTACCTAATTAATAATTATAACTTTAAAAACTCAACTCATATATATATATATTACTGATATTGTGTATTACTACTGATTTGATTTGTAAAAAAACTTTGAGCAATACCTTCGATATTATGTTTGTTTATTATGAGTAACTGTGGGCTAATCTGTATACTAATGGTTGTCAAACAGATCTATTATTTTATTCATAATACATAAAACACTACATAAAAAATGTTAGCATTTGTGTGAGTATATTATTTAATATTTTATTGTTTCAATTATATGAATAATTTAATACGAAATATTGCAGTATGCAGTTATATGGTAATGTAAATAAACATAAATAATATACTATACTATACTAAACTAAAATTTTATATGATACAATAAATCATTTTTATCTTCATTAACTTTTATGTAAACACTTATATTTATATATTTTATTTCATTTATATCACTAGAAATATTAATTAAAAAAAATACATGGGTATATGATAATATATGGTACCTAACTTAATTTAATTATTATGATACCCAAGTATATTTTATAATACTATTCACAGTTTGGATATAGTTTCTACTACATTATATATTTCCTACTTTTTTTGGTTTAATAAACTATTTTGTACTATTTGTATTTGATAATACTTATGAACATAAGATAAATGTGGTCAAAATTTATACATAATAATTTATAATAATATATACATATACATTAATTGGATACTTTTATAATATATTAATATATTATGATACGATAATGTATAATAATAATTATTATATATAATAGGTATAAACCTATTTTGGTATATATATATTATACTATAGTATAAACATTATTATATATTAATAATAGGTAGACCAATCACAATTCACAAGAATTTTCGTTAAAAACTATATTTGCTGCTTATAGCATAGAATAATAATAAACTATCAAATATCAATACTAAACTAATGAAATTATTTATTATTGTATAGAATATAATATGGTTATTGTTGTACACGTTACAAAAAGTCACTATAAAAGAAAAATAGTAATTAAATAGTAGTTTACAGACCTGGTACGTAGTAGTACTCGTATATTGTACAGACGAACCACCGACGACAGTTACTGAGTAGACGTCTATAGACCTATAGTGTACACTATAAAAAAAAATTAGACACTATTTATTAGTATTATACTTTTACACTAGTATAAAAGTTTAGGTATTCGATAAAAGACACTATAAAATAGAACAATAAAAAAAAATAGACATTAAAATACTTTTATGTTATAAAAGGACACACAACGGCATATAGCACACACGCAACGCTCACTCTCACACACACACTCACACATGCGCGTTAAGCCAATAAGCGTGTCGCATTGACGATATCTTGGATGCAGCCAACCACTTGGGTTTTTGTTCACATTCGGTTTATTTTTATAATCACTTTACTATTTTCATCGAAACAGCATTATTTGTCAGTTTAGTTTTCTTTGTTGATAATTATAATATTTATTATCATTAATCTAATTGGCAATTACAAAAATGCAATCATGTATAATAATCTATATATATAAACGAGACTGTTCCGAATGACTGATTCATAATCAACGGAAAGCCGAACCCATTAGAGCAATGGTTCCCAACCTGTGCACCGCGAGCTTATTTCAGGGGCACCGCGGCTCGAGAGTGAAAAAAAATATTTACAATTTATTGTAGTTAAAAAAAAATTGTTTTACGTATGAAATTACTTAGTACACTCGATATAATTAATACAGTGTTTCTAATCGATATCGATTAAGATTAAAATAAATGGCATAGGCCGAATAAATTCAGATAATATTATACACGCACGACTTCTTCGAATTTCCGACGTTCATTAAATTTAATTGTATCACTCGTATATATTCGGAATTATTATTATACCAAACCAGTTGAGCATTTACCTTTTTGGAGGAAAACGAATTGCAAGCTCCATTAGCATTATTAACGAGATTTCTGAACATCTCAAACAACTGAAAAATTCATTTAATAAATATTTTCCTACAGATCGAGAGGTGTTTTTAAAAGACCGTGAATGGGTAGTTAATCCATTTTCAGTCTGTGGAAAACCCTCAAGCTTGTCTTCAATCGAATATGAGAGTTTGATCGATATTACTTCAGATTCAACATTTCAATCCACCTTCAGTAACAATTCTTATGTTAAATTTTGGCTAAATTTGAAAAATACAAGTTTTGATAATTTGAGTCAAAAGGCAATAACAATACTCCTACCTTTTGCTACCACTTATTTATGTGAGACAGGATTTTCAGCCTATGCGGCTACTAAAACCAAATACCGGAACTGTCTTAATGTAAAACCTGACCTTCGTATCCAACTGTCAAAAATTGAACCAGATATTGCCAAACTTTCAAAAAATAAGCAGCCACAAAAATCTCATTAATTTTTAACTTTTAAAGCAGTATTTTTTTTCTTTATTTTCAACCATAATTTTGTAATTTGTTTTTAATATGTACAATAAAATTATTTAAATGGGTGAACAATGAAAACAAGTGTTCATTTTTATCATGTTTTTCATAATATTCACAGAGGAGCACCTAACTAAATTTGGAACAAAAGGGCACCACCGACTAAAAAGGTTGGGAACCGCTGCATTAGAGCTATCGATTTGAAATTTTGATGGTGGATTAATATTATAATTTCACCGTGCACTAAGAAAGGATTTTTTAAAATGTTGATTTTAGGGGGGTGAAATCAGCACAAATAAAATTTTACGTGTAATTGGTATCCCCATATACATCGATGAGTAATGGCTTATAAACCGTGCTAGCTGTACATTATACTTATATTACATTTAATTTGCAGGTTCACATATGTTAGTTACATAGTTTATTACCACTCTGTCGTAATAAGCCTAGAGCTGACGGTATCAAAAATAATTTTCGGTATTACAGTATTGATTTCAATACCGGTTTGAAACGGTATACCGAAAAACCGAACTGTTTCGGTATACCGAAATAATAAATAAAATATAACTAGTATCGATATTTTTTACTTTAATATAGGGCTGACGGTATTTTCGGTATACCGTAAATTCTTACTAACATGATATACTTGCAGGTTGGATGATTTACAGTGAACTTTTTTATATTCCTACTCTCAATAACAACACACATTAATGTAATGATATGCTCGATTTTACATATCATAATTATTGTAAATTCGTTATCCTTATTTAATAAAATAAATAACGGTCGAGTTGTCGCACGCATATAATAAACCCCAAAAAACCCCAATAAATCAAGTCACTGATGATTGGAACGATTCCTATTATCTAGTCCCGTACAGTACACTGCACGGGATTATAACGGTACA
>JACXSJ010002657.1:13377-28019 GCA_014851325.1 Pentalonia nigronervosa | reverse complement strand
ACTTTCACCAGAGAAAAGACAATTTTCTTTGGGGACACCGACACCTTTGATCGGGCCGCCGATGACTCTGGCGGGCCTGACCTAAATCGTCTCCTCTCATCAGTGCAGGAGCACCGACCAAACGAGCAACAACCTCTCAATACCGAGTGCACGAGCACCTCTCAATACTGAATCCACGAGCGACAACTGGACCACTTTTTTTATCAATAATAATCAGTCTGTTTCTTTTTCTTTATTTCTTCGATTCAAGTATTTTGATTAATTAATTCGTGTTACCTTATCTTGCTACAGTATAGTCCATAGACAACTGCGAACCAGGTAAGAGTGTAAGACACATTAAAATATTCCAGTGTACTACGTGTATCAGATTTACATGTTCGTTACATGAAATTATGTTGTACGGTGTATTTGATTGAATTCACGAACTTACGAACTCGAGAGCCCTCCAAACATCTGGGGGAAGGTAATAGCGTAATTTTATTATTTTACCGATATTGTTCTCCAGCACTTATAAGTGTGTAAAATAATATCTAACGTCCATCTAAGGCATAGGCTATCATCCTCCTTACTCTTAAATTTACGTTATTACATTAACTTAATTTGAAGTAAACAATAATAATTATAAGTGCAAGTTTTAGTGCTTGCTGTTTTCTAGTATCAATGACAATAATATTAATTATAATATTATGTATACTATACCTAATATAAAGACATAAAGTATAATATACTGTGTATAATAACCGTAAATATAATGTAGGTGGTAAGTAGGTACATACTTGGAATAAATAATAAATAGTGTGATTAATTTATTCATAAGTAGGTACAATGTTTGATGATATACCTAATATACTAAAAACTAAAAAGTTCACTGAAAACAAAAACCTTACACTCAATGGCCTGCACCATCTTAAAATCAGAGTTTTAATGTGGGTGTAGTAATATACCTACTGGCTACTACTATAATATTTACACATTATTTGTAGGTACATTATAATATATACAGAAATACAGATATGTATTGCTTATTTTTAATGTTAATTTCATTGTGATTCATAACTCGAATATTTTAATATGAACATGGACATATTATTACAGTTTTACAAAGACTAGTAACTAACACATTATTTTATAATTTAAGTTAATTTTTTTAGAGCCACTCCGCTTTTGGTGTAAATAATTTAAATTTATTATAATTAATTTTAACTTGTTTGAGATTATTAGTAACATAATAATATTCGATATACATATCGAATATTAGCTTTTCAATTTGTATACGTTTATGATGACTTGATGTTTACAATGTTAGATGCCTGATGACTGATGGTGTTGAACTGTTTTTAATTGTCAAATAACTAGAACCACAACGACCGTCGACAATCGGTATTCACAATTTGGTCAAGAATAACTCATAAGTTAAACACGATGACAAAATTATCGGTTTTCTTGTTAGTTGTTGTACAAAGTCCTATAACCCGTCGGTCTGGGCTGTATAGTGTATAACCGATAAGGACCAGAATTCTTAATACTAAAAACGGAGGTAATTTTATTAATAGAAAAGTTTCCTCGTTGATACGGTTTGATCGTTTACACGGTATACCGTTTATACGGTTTTTTACGCTATACCGTTTACCAAAATAATTTGAAAAGACCGGTATACCGTCAGCCCTAAATAAGCCATTAAGCAGTAACTCCATTTTTGTCAAAATCGAGTTTTTAGTGTCTATCGATAAAAATTTTAATTCTCATGATAAAAATTAAGATTTTTATAAATTTATAAAGATTGATATAAATTAATAAGAAAATAACAAAACAGGCGGTATGTCTATTAATGTTCATTAAAATAAGAAGTAAATAAATAGTATGTTCAAATAATAGAATAAAAAGTAGTAAGTGGTCTGGAGTTATTGCTTTTCTTCTTAGTAATTATTTTATTCACATAGCAGTATGTCCAACAAAATACAAATTGTTAGTTTAAATTTAACATTAGTCCCAAAATAAAATTAATAACTATACTATTATAGTATAATTACTAATGTTATTGTTGAGCTATAATTATAAATAAAAGTTAATTAAAAATAAAAATAAAAAACATTATATATAGTATAGTTACAGAATATAACTTAATAAGGAATGACATTATCTTAATTTCAAAAAAAAACCACAATGGACACCAGTGCACAGCATACACTTCACAAATTGAAAAAATAATTTTTTTTTTATATTAATACTGCTATATTTTTAAAAAAATTTTTCAGTTGTACTAATTTAGTATTTCATAATATACTATTTTATGGATTTTCTTCTAAGTTCGTTAGGATTGATTAATCCGCTACACCACGGCTGCGCTGCGCTATAGTCCTTTATCTCGGGGCTATTTATTACTTACTATGTTTATTATGTGCGCAGTATACACGTTGGTTTGGCGATTGCATACGGGTACAGACACTCAGCGACAGTTATTTATAATTTTTATCGATAATATCAATAACAAAACATAGAAAGCTCGCGGCAGTACCGTGCTAACAATCATTGGCGCCCCTATTACATATATATAATTAAACTTCTACAAAAATCGCACGTTAAGCTCGCGTAAACCTTCCTAGTCTGATACTATTTATGTCATAATCATAAATCCTATATTTTTTATACATATTTATAATAAAAAATGTTTAGATATAATAATTAGTTCTGTATTGTATTTGTAATGATTTATTAGTAGACAGAAAATGATGTTTTACTTTCTTTAATGCTGATAAAAGTTTTAATAATTAAATAAAGAGTAAATACTAAATAGTTATACACAACACTCATAATTTTTTTGATCATTTTATATTTCTTATATAATAATTTCCAAATAAACAATAAAAGTATAAAAACATATATTATTACAGATATTTAATAGTAATAATGATTAGGCTAAATTAATTAAAATTTTATATTAATGAACAAACATTTATTTTAATAAAGTTAAATAATTGTAAATTATTATTTTACATTTTATTACCAAACTTATAATGTCTAAAATTGAATTAAATTTATAATTTTTCACAATAATAAAACACAAGTATGTTTAAAAGTCTATTAATTTAATATAAAATTATATTTTTAATATTATCAAAGATGAGCATAATTCTCAATATTTATTTGTATTAATAATTAATTAATTTACAACACAATAAAACAATCAGGTATTTTTTTTTTATATTTATTAATAATTAAAATGTCTCAGCATATTATACATGCTATTACAAGTTTGTTAACAGTTTTATATTTTATGACAAATTACGAAATACTAATATTGTTTGTTAGTGAAATAGTGATGTGAGTATTCATGCAAATGTTAGTTAATATTTATTTTTAGTGGTAAATTAAATTAAAGTTAAATTAAATTTGTTCTTCGTCTTCGCTTGATTGTGATAGGAGACATCTTGGGGTAGTCGTGGTTTTAGGCGGCGATTATTATTTTTTGTTCCCAGGTTGTAGAAGTGTGCGCCATCGGATGTCTTGAAATTTGCGTGGAAGTTTTTGAATTGTAATTTTATCCATTCTTGGAGAAGAGGAGTTCCTGTGTCGTTATGAATTTGCTTGTTTCTCATAAACCATGGGGCTTTGAGACAAATTCTAAGAAATTTGTTTTGAAGAATTTGGATTTTTTTGATTTTTGTAGAGGAAGCTGCCGCCCATGTTGGACAGGCATAAGTGACTAATGGCCGGATTATTGAGGTGTATAGTAAGATAGACGATTTCATTTGGAGGGTTGATTTGGAGTTAACTAGAGGATAAAGGATGTTCATTCTTGTATAGCCTTGATTGAGTTTTTTGTTTATATGAATTTTCCATGTTAGTTTTTCGTCTAAAAATACACCAAGGTACTTAACGGAGTCATCTTTCTTGTTCCATTGTATTGGTTGATTATCAATGTAAACGAGTTGGGGATCTTTGTAACGTTTTAAAGAAAATATTTTTGCTGTGCTTTTTGTTGGGTTGAGGTTTAGTTTCTATGTTTTGAACCAGAAGATCACTATATTTAGAGCTGTTTGAAGATTTTGAATTGAAGATTCTAGGGAGTTGCTTTGGGTTAAAATTGTTGTATCATCTGCAAACATCGCCAGCTGTTAGTTTGGAGGAGTTGGTATGTCATGGCAGTAGATGTTGAATAAAGATGGACCTAGTACTGAGCCTTAGGGGACTCCTGCTTGTATTTTTTGAGGTTGAGAAAGTTGTGTTCCAATTCTAACTTGGAATGTTCGATCCGATATGAAAGACATTATGGTTTTTAATAAATATTTGGGAAGAGCTAGAGAATTCAATTTTTGTTCAAGTCCGTGGTGCCATACTTTGTCAAAGGCTTGCGTTATATCGAGGAAGACAGTCGTTGTATATAGTTTGTTTTCAAAACCACTTACGATTATCTTCGAGATTCGTTGAATTTGATGGCATGTTGAGTGGTGCGTTTTGAATCCAAATTGATGTTTCGGGATGATTTGTGTAAATGATTTGAGTCTATTGAGCAGTATTCTTTCGTAGAGTTTTGATAATGAAGGGAGAAGGCTAATTGGTCTGTAGCTTGATGGTAAGTGGGCCAGTTTCCCTGGTTTGTATGGATTTACGAATGAACGGCTGTCACGAATGAACTAAATTACTATACTAAACGCACAGTAATATATTATATTCCAACCATCGGCATTGACCGATATCATGTTTATCGTACTTATTAGTGAGACCGAAAAATAAACGTAATCAACTGTAACGTGTAATATTTTGATTTTATGTTGACATTCTGATATTCACCTTCGACTCCGTTAGTCGTTATCGACAATGTTCGTTATAATAATCGCTATCGTTCGCATTGTCACACATATTTATATAAATACATATATATATATTAGTTTTTTCGTAAAAATTACGACACGCATTTTTGACTTATAACTTTCGTGGACCCCTATTTACACATGATGCACCCCCAATTTTAATTTTCATTAACATAGACCCCTTACAGGTCGGAATCAACCCCAAGGGGTCGATATAGACCACTTTGGGAACCTATGATCTAAACCAACCTTCCAACGATCTGGAAGAGTTCCAGACATACTTGATATTGCACTAATATCAAACCTGCCCACCACTTTTCATCATCAAGTCATAAACGAGCTCGACTCCGATCACGTTCCAGTCATCACTACTCTTAACGAGCCTTTAATAATGAACCAGAGCACCCTAAAACTAATAACTGCACCAATTAATTAGAAAACGTTGAGAGATAAACTAAACACAAACCTAAGCTGCACCAGACAATATAAAAATTCAGAAGACATTAACACTAGTATAGAATACCTAACGAACACAATAAAAAAGTCAATCAACCAAGCAATGATCAAAAATAACAAAACCATCAACCACCCGCCTGCAGACTCTCTCCCAACCTCGATCCAAAATGTATAAAAAAAAATAATAAAATAATATTCATTGACTAAATTATTATTTTCTTATTGACAATTGGGTATTTCTAAACCGTGCGCGGTTATGATAAATAACCGGTTTTAACTTATGGTGCGATACTGTTGCTTATGCACGCAGAATAATGGTATGAGTACGGTTTAGAACGCTGCCACTGCAGTCACAAGAGCAGCACATGACTATGGCAAATTCTTAATTTTTTTTACTGATAACATGATTTTGTACATCTCATTTTACTCAGTTCTCATTATTCATAGAAACATGATTTTTTTGGCTAAATAAACTTAAGAAGTTCTTCTAGACGACTGCTTGCCAGATTTTTGATATCATTTTATGTTTATTTTATATGATATTTTAAAATGTTTATAAATTTTGAAAATTTCAAATGCAAATATCATTGATTTGAAAAAAAAAATTAAAAATCTGACACGCGTGTAGAAGAACTTCTTAAATTTATTGAGCTTGTTTTATTTATAACCCTATTTCGGTATAAACGCCGATAACGGTGATCGTTGTTAGATACAATTCGGAAGGCATTGCGGAGGCAACTCGTATTAAGATTAGACAAAAATCGTATTATATAAATATAATTTCAAACAATTATTTGTTCATTGATAAAACACTACCTATTAAAAGTTCAAATTTACCAATCAATCAATGGTAAAACGTTGTTCTGTGATAATTATTTCAGGCCTTTAACTTTATAGAATTAAAAATTTGTTTATATATTTATGTTCATCTTATTTTCTGTAACTTCCAGTTCTTTTATTTACAGCAACAGCAGCAGCTGCAGCGGCAACAGCAGCAGCACCAGCACCTGTAGCGACAACAGCAGCAGCAGCAGTGGCAGCGTCAGCAGTGGCAGCGTCAGCAACAGTGGCAGCAACAACAACAGCAGCAGCAGGAGCAACAGTGGCAGCGTCAGCAGTAGTGGCAGCGTCAGCAGCAGCAGTGGCAGCGTCAGCAACAACAGAAGCAACAACAGTGGTGGCAGTGGCAACAACAACAACAACAGCAGCAGCAACAACAACAACAACAACAAATGGAAACCATAAGAGAATATTCATTATACAATCAACACGATGGGATTACGATACAATCAGTACCTGTAGAGATCATCAAGTTGGAGGATGATATAGAAGAAGGAAGAGTAGAAGAAAAGGAGGAAGGAGGAGATATAGAAAAAGAAGACGAAGTGGAAGAAGTGGAAGTAAAAGGAGAAGAGGAAAAAGTAGAAGGAGAAGGAGAAGAAGAAGAAAGAGAAGGGGAAGAAGTAGAAGGAAAAGGAGAAGAGGAGGAAGTAGAAGGAGAAAGAGAAGAGGAAAAAATGGAAGAAGAAGAAAAGGAAGAAATAATAGGAGAAGGAGAAGAGGAAGAAATGCAAGAAGAAAAGGAAGAAATAGTAGGAGAAGAAGAAGAGGAAGAAGTACTTCTACTTCTACTTCTAGAAGGAAAAGAGGAAGAAGTAGAAGAAGTCAATATGCCAGAAACATCTAATCAGGAAGATGTAATCATTATTGATAAAACAGTTTGTGTTATGCCACGTAGTATACCTTTTGAAGGGCCTTTGGAGTATCCTCCTCTCAAGGCAGGACAAACTGTTTATGCGATGGAATACGCTTTAATACAATCATGGAGGAGATGTAAAGTAAAACCAATCGTCAATAATTATTATCTAAAAGTATTATTTGAAAATTGTGAAAAATTATTAACAAAAGACGAAGTTGCATTCACTACACTGAATCAAGTGAGATTTCCCGTGGGTTGCCGAGTAGTTGCGAAGTTTACGGATTATAATTCTAATCAAGTCGATGAATTTTATGTGGGCATAGTAGCTGAACCACCAAAAGTGCTTAATGATTTTCGGTAAGGTTAATAATTTAATATCATTGTAGCAATATTTTTTTATATTTATCATTTTTTTTTGTTTTTTAGATATTTGATTTTTTTTTTGATAACGGTTGGGCTCAATATCGTCAACACCGAGATATCAGACTAACTGCATACCAAAATAGTGTAACTTCAGTATATAATACTGTACACTACAGTTCTAAAGAATTTATAAAAAGCTACTTAGAAAGTTATCCTGATCAAAAAATAATGAAGTTGACTAATCAACATTCAGTACTGGCAAAATATCAAAATCAGTGGCAGACTGCAAAGGTGCTTCAAGTTGATGCGTCATTGGTCAAATTATATTTTACTAATTTTAACTATAGCGAATGGGTTTTTCGTGGTTCTCCACTCTTGTATAATATTTTTGAAAAACAGCAAGTAATGTGAGACACATTCGATTAAGCCAATTTTAACTAGTTTAAATAAATTTTTTGTGGAATTCACAAATCTAGAAGATAAACACTATCCTAAATAATAAATTAAAAATCTAGTTTATAGCTTTATTTAAATAATATTGTATTGCAATTTCTTTTATACTTTTGACAAAACAATTAATATATTATTAGTAAACCCTAATAAATACAAAAAATCTTTTTTAATTATTGTTTGTAAAATCTAAATTCTTATCTAAATCCTGTGACTACAGTGATGAGATTGTATGTGCATTTTGTAAATAAGGCATAACAATTGTTGACATAGAAAGCCCATAAAAATGAAAAAACTATTTTCTAAATTAATTACTAAAGTCAAAAAAATCATACATATATTATGTTATATTAATTTATTTTATTAAATTAAAATAGTTACAATATACTAAATGTTTTGTTTTTTTTTTTTTTTTTTGGGAGGGGAGGATACTTTTAATAACAAGGTAAGCGATGTGGGTTGCTCCTATACCACCATTAAAAGCATAAAAAACATGGATAGTATAACACAAAAAGTATTTGAGGGTATTAAAAAAATTCAAGCTTCCCCAAATATTCGGCCAAGAATTCAGCCTATGCATAACACATGTATAAGACACTTGAAATTGTGGAAATTGTTTTAATTGAAGCAAAATAATATAAATATATTTGTTTTATTGTAATAAAATATTTTTTATTGACAACTAAATCATTGATTTTTCAATTTTCATATTTAAGAAAACAGTTTCCACAATTATTTTTATAAGATAAATAGTTAAATTAAAATATCAAATTAAATTCTTTTACAGAAGCATGCCTATAGTCTATTATTGTTTTTAAAATATTTATTGTTTAATTATTTACATTCTATAACATTTGACGATGGATAGCTCAGCAGTCGTTTTACCGCGTTAGTACTAGAAGCGTTGTATATTTGGCCTAGACTAGTGTTGGCAGACGTACGATATGTATCGTATTTGTACAATAATTTTTACTCAAATAATGTTGTATGACGAAACATTATTATCGTTAAAAAAATACAATAATTTTGTGTCAAATAGCGATGAATTTGTTTCATAATCTAAATGGACAAAATTATTTTTTTATTCAAATACTCAATAAATATTTTTGACATAATATTTTTTGTAAATCAAGACAAAATAAAATTAATTTGTGAAGACTTATTATATAATTTATTAGTTAGGCAAATATCCGAATGTTTATATAAGCAATTTTTATATAGAATAAAATTTTCAATGATTTTTACTTTTTTGAGTTATTTATAGGCATAATCAATTTTTGCATTTTTTTTTACTTTTTTTTTTATTACTATCGATAAAAATGTTTTCCATCGGTCAAAAAACTTAAAAATGTAATATAAAGTTCTTAATAACTTGTTAAAACTGATTTCTCAATGAGGGACTAACTTCACAGGAGTTACAAATTTTAAAAAACGGTTAAAAATGGTTACAAATTAAACTTAATGAGTTACAAATGTTTTTGAGTTAATTAAGTTGGTTAGGAGGGGGGTTAGCCTTTCTGTTTGGAAATAATCCTAACTCTTGTAAGAAGTTGGTTACAAATGGTTACAAATTAAAAAGAAAACGATAAATTTAATTTGAATTGATTTGGTTTATGTGGGGGGGAGGGATGGGCTCCAATGAATTTAGCCCCTCATTGAGAAACTAGTTTTAACTTGTAAACAATGAAGTTACAAATTTTAAAAAATTGGTTAGAAATAGTTACAAATTAAAAAAATTAGGTTAAAAATATTTTGGAAATTGTGTAATGAAGTGGAGGGGCTAACTCACACGTGTGACTTAGTGGATTTTATAGAAAATGTATTCAAGAATATAGCATAAAGGCTAAACCTTTAATTAACTTTTTAAAGAGAAATATTAAATTGATATAGAGTGACAATTGTCAAAAATCGTTCAAAAAATTAAAAACAGCTTTATGTTTTGAACCAATACTTAAACACCCAAATTTTACCAAACTTAACAAACTTTACTTTTATATTAACCACAAACGTAATAAAGCAATAAAAGTAATAGAACATTAAGGGTAAACTGTCTTAAGGGGAGATAGGTAGTGATTTACAAACTTCTTACGCATTACGAACATTAAATAAAAGTGAAAATAATTATTCTAAAACCTAGTTAAAATGTCTAGTTATAATTTTTGATGTAAAACAATTTAGACCATATTTATGCTAAAGGAAGTTTATAATACTTAATGACCATCGTCCTTTAATATGGCTTTTTAACTTCAAAAACCCATTATCAAAATTAACACGTTGGCGAATACAACTTAAAGAATACAATTACGTAATTCAATATTAATCAGGAGTACAAAATTTAAATGTCGACGCACTAAGTTGAATGTATCAGATTCAGAAGATTCCGGAAACCGAGGATGATTATTAGGGGCTGACATTGCTACTGAAAATGTAGATGTTTGACGAGTTGAGTGATGAAGAGAAATCTGATTTTAGACGTATAAATTATGGCAAAAAACTTGCTGGTACATGGGTATTTGGTATGCGTCACAAAAACAAAAATGGTGTTATTGATGCAAGATACTTCATTGTAGAAAAAAGATACAGACGTTACACAGAATAATTTAAAATTAAATTTAAATTAGTACAGTAATATATTAGGATGAATTCACTTGATGCATTTAATATTCCACGAGCTTATCAAATGAAAACTCGATTACAATGACGTTACTTCTGCTTATTTTTATACTGAATATATTTTATATTTGGGTTTTATTATACAAGAGTTTGTAATTGTAATTGAGTTTGTAACATTATAAAAATTATAAGTATTTTATATATGTTTTTTTTTATTCATATTATAAGGAATCAAACCAAATTTAGTTTCTTATTTTTAAATTATAAAATAATTAAAATATTTTACCCTAGTGGAACCAGGGAAAATAATATATTATTATAATTTATTTTAAAATCACATATTAAGCCAAGTAAAAAAATATAAAGTTACATTATTGTCATTGTATTATCAATTTACACAAAAAAAAAAAATAAAATTATAGGGATATTTAATTTATTTTATAATTGTAGCACATGCGTTTTATTCAAAATATTCTTAATGTTTTTTTTTTTTTTTTGTTGAATTATCAATAATTTATATAATGATCATATATTAATATACTAATATTAATGTATCATATAGTAAGAGTGACTACTAATTACCAGCTATATTATGAGGAATCCAACACCTATACTTTGATGTTTGATAAAAGTAATAATTACTAACTAGGTGTATTGAATATTTATCATTGTTATCTTCGTTCTATAATATTAAACTTATATTAGCGATTTTCTTAAAGTCATACTGTGTCTATTTAACAAATACTTATATCAAAAGCATATTTCTTTCTACTTTTTGGGCATCAGGCTCCTCTGGTTTAACTAGAATAACAAATGCATGCAAGTCTTACCATTTATATTACAACCAATGCTTTTACAAAGACTCCCCTTAATATGTGATTTTAAAATAAATTATATAATATTAATATTTTAAATTGGTGACGAAAATAATGTACTGGCCGAAAACAGTTCTGTCTGTGGCTCAATAGGTAAGGCGTCGCAATTAATAAATTAGTTGTAGTCAGTTCATATCACCTGTTTTTATTTTCGTTTTTTCATTTCTCAAATTTAAATTATTTCTAATTTTATATTATTTATTTAACAATAAAAACTTTATGTGATTACCTTAATTACCCCATTGAAGAAAATATATACAATAGTGAAAAATAAAAAATGTATAGTCGCATATTATAGATACTAATAACCAAAATCAGCCTATGAACTTTGATGAAACAATTTTTTATGTTAGCAAATTTTGATTTCATTCCTATGATGTTAACCTATGATGCTATTAATACTATAATTTTACAGACCAATTTTTTATTAAAAAAAGAGAACTTTAATGAAATATCATTTTTATGTTTAGTAGCTTATACAAAAAAGTTATTTTTGATTCAAAATGAGTTATTTTTATGTTTTTAAAAATGGTTGGTCTTTATGTATAACTACTGAAATACCTGGTAATTAAAAAATAAAATATTTTGCTTCTGATAATATGGTCTAAAGAAATATATAAAATATTACCCAAGTTTTGTGTTAGTAAATTTATATTTGAATATTTTAAAAGGACATGTCACCAAAACGTGTATGCGTGCAACGCTCAAGAGATAGCATTGTTTGCCGTATTGCCGCCGTCGTGGCAAGCCGTAACCACGCTCATCATTTACGCACGGGGTTCGCGAGTCGTAATCACAAGAAAGGCACATCATTATTTCACGAAGAATGTTTTAAAATTTAGAATTATACATATTTTTGGTGATACGTCCTCTTAACTGTGTATATTATGTAGGCAGGCATATTATTCAATTTTATGAAATATATATATAATTCCAAATAAATCAAATTTATATTATATACCTAATACCTACAGTAATACATAATATAAATTATATAATATATTAAATTAAATATTTATGTGTAGGTAGGTATCTAATGAATATATAATTAAATACATACATATTGGGTTAGTATGTAAATAAATATTAATTACCTCATGTGTTATTTGTAAAAATTTAATTAATTCACTTAATTAATTTACTGAGTGGTTATGGTTTTGATACAATGATATTTTTGCACAGTGGCGGGGGAGGGCCATTTGTAAAAATGTATTATTCTTTCTCGTGTTATGGTTATTTTTTTTTAATTAGGATGTCGATTTTGACATCGCAACATCGCACTGTGTGTTTCTAATAGTTTTTGTATCTTTTGCTTTATTCGCTTTACTGTGTTGGCATACCCAATACTTATAACTCCGAAGAAAAACAAAAAAATTACTACCGAGCAATAAAAATTAATTTTACTAAGGTACCTTACCTTGATGGATTATCTATTTCTCCAAAATGTATCCCCTGCGTTTTTGTAAACTCTTTATAGAGGATGATAAAATGTTCAACTTCGTTAACAAAATTAATGTTAACTTTAAATACAACGGCTTCCGAAATTTTAGTAGACAATAATTCATCAGACATAACAGCAATGATATTATGATCATTTAAATAATTTATTAACTTATTCATAATAAATTAAATGTTAATAATTGACTAATAATGTATTGAAAACATAAATAATATAGGTTTTAAGCAAATACAATATAGTTCATTGAACGCGTGCAAATCACTGACGTCTGACAAATGACAACTAATAACGATAACTGTGAATTATGATCGCTAACATGGAAATAAGAAAACATATAAATACGTGCAGTAGAAGTAATCCATTCTATAAATAGAATACATATATATATTGGCTTGGCTATTATCAAAAATCACAAATAGCAATTTTGATATTAAGTCTGCGAAAAAATTACTTAAATTTATAATTTTGAAAGAAAAACTGCAAGTTGCTCATGATTTTTTTTTAATTTCGTGTATTCTACACTCTGCATGGCATCTAAGGCAGAAAACCTAAAAGTTACTCTTAATTAAACTTTGTTAATTTTACGTAATAACTTTAAGCATTTGCTTTTGGAGAAAATATCATTTCATTTTATTTTTAATGTTGCTCCTCTAGGTCCAGGAGTAATGTTTTTTTTCTGTTAATTTACTTATTAAACAAAAACTTTCAGATAAAAGCATATTTTGAGTTTCTAGTTTTTTAATTATTTCAACTAAAAATGACAAATAAGTTGATATAAATGTTAATTCATTCACAACCGATCTATCTTTAATATTATCGAGTACTTTTTTAACACATTGTGCATCGTCTTCTGTAAGCTTTTCAATTACCTTTTGGTATTTTATAAAATATTCCGCGTAATATACAACAGCGGCTATCCATGTCCCCCATCTTGTTATTACCGAGATGTGAGGTAAGGTATATTTTCCATTTTATCTCTGAAAACTGAAATTCTGCTCGGTGATTTTAAAAATATTTTTTTACCATTGATTGAACTATTAATATTTGGAAATAATCACGAACTTTTTCAGTAATAAGATTACAAGCATGCGCAATACAAGTGACATAAATCATTTTGGAATAAAACAACTTCAAAGATTTTCCCGATTTTACCAAGTATGGAGCAGCGTCTGTCAATAAGAGTAATACGCGTCTTTCCATGCCTACATCGATCTATAATAATTTTAACGAGTCATTTATGAATTGACTAATAGTTTTATTATTCGTTTTATGTAATTGTTTGGGTGCCAAAAATAAGGTCATCCTGCATAATCCTTATTTAGAACACTAACAAGTAAATTAGCGATGTATAAACCACTCGTATCGGTGGTCTCATCAACTACAACGTAAATAAAATTTTTTCCAATTTCGTTCATTGTCTTTTGATAACAAATTGATAAATAATTTTTCCGTAATGTGCTTTCGTCTAGTATAGATAGGTTGATATGTTTTGACAAAAAATTTTGAAATGGCTTTGTTGTCGCTGCGACAGATCTTACGACAAAATATGCAGTTTTCTGCCGCAACTTGCACAGATAATAGACGGGAATGGGTGACCAACTTTTAAATGTACACAGAATATAATTGTTTCAAGTATAACAATATTACTGCAACGCCTAGCGTACAGTATATATATATATATGTTACCGTAAATGCCCGATCACTAGGTAAACCTAGGTTTTACTGTTTGTACTCAGTAAATGCTGAAATTCTTAATTTTATTCGGGCTTTTAATAAACACGTTGTGCACATCCTAGGATATACAAATTGACTTAGTAAAAGCTGATCAATACACGACACATAACATTTAAGCTGCGTAAAAATTATAATTATATATTATTAAAACAAACTACTGACAATTATTTAAATTCTTTATA
>JACXSJ010002657.1:0-13277 GCA_014851325.1 Pentalonia nigronervosa | reverse complement strand
AATATTTTACCTTAGGACTTGCATTTTATCGGGTTTAAGATTAATATTATACAACTTATATCATGATATAGCTTAGTAATAGCTGATATAAATCACTAACGGATACTTTATCGCTTAAAGGTTAGATAATTTTAATAATATATAATTATAATTTTTACGCAGCTTAAATGTTATGTGTCGTGTATTGATCAGCTTTACATATAAATCCGAGCCCTACTGATAAGACACGGGTATACACTCTGCCACCGATAATCACGATATGTTGTCTTTGTCTAATAATATATAAATAACATATCTCCTCTATTACATATTTTAACTTTGTGATTAGCTGTTGTAGTGTCGTCTGTTTTAGGTATTTTATTTGTTTGCGATTGTTTCAGCCAATAACCTTAGTAGTAGAGCCTGATAAATTCAAGTGTACAAATGGAATTCGAATACGAAGATTTTCAATGGAACGATGAAGTCAATTTCGCAAACATAATCTCTGCGCTGTTCAACAATTGGCCAGAAATGAAAGTGAGTGGACTTTATGCATGTTACCGTTCTCACTGGGCACTGTTGCTTTTATAATAATTTGCTTTTTCCAGGTTGTTGTTGAACGTACTTCAGGAGATTCTCGTAAAACTGTATATAAAGATATAAGGAAATTCATACAGAATGTATTCGATTATATTTTGATATATGGTTTGTATATCTATTAATTTGCATGATAATTATTAATAACTACTTAATAGATCAGCGATTCCCAAAATGTGTTCCGCGGAACCTAAGGGTTTTGTAGGACAATCTCAAGGTTTCTGCCAGATGCATGTTAATATTGAGAAAATAATTCTATATTAAACAAGGAAAAAAAGTTCATGAAAAATTGGAGTTGAATTGGAATTAGAGACATCGGGGTTCCACAAAACACAAATTATTTATGAAGGGTACCGTGGTTGTAAAAGTTTGAGCTGTAATAAATAATATTAACCAATTTTATATATTTTACTTTATTCATTTAAAAATTAAGATATTATGTTACTGTTTGTGGGGGGGGGGCTGATAATTTGTTATACAGAAGAAGCTTAACTAGGATTTTTCATAAGTTATGAGTCATAACTCATATGTTTTGTATACTGATGTTTATAACATTCTAGATTTTTGTTATAATGTTCATAAAAATTAAAATTTTAAATCATGTTTTACGTCTCAAATTTACAAGACACTGAAAGCATTTTTTAAATTTTTCTAAAATGTTAGGAAGGCCAGCAGCCTCCTTACTCTCTAGTTACTCCATTGTATTAATTATGCATTTCTAATTAGTAATTTGTACATATGGTGATTTTTGGTTGTTACTCGTCTTTGGAAATAAAATGTAGTTTATAAGGATTTCTAACATTATAAAAAGGTCACAAATATTCAGACTAGCTATCAACAAAAAAAAAAAAAAATAAAAAATGTGAATTCTTTATACATTAATAATAAAATTTACTATTAATTTATTATAATTTAGGGACCATTTGTAGTGATCAAATATCTGGTAACATTAAAAAAAGTATGAATGATAACTTTCATATGATAATTGAAGAATTTTCTGCCAAAGAGATGAGTACACGTATTTGTAATATGTATGAAAAATGGATTGATTGGGATAATTTGATCAAAAATCGCAGACAAATTTTAAAAGAAATTAAGAATTTACCAAAACCCAGTCCTATTGTGAAATTTGAGGTAATTGTTTTACATATTTGTTCAATGTTTTTGTTTGTTGAGTTTGAAAAAATATTTTAATCAGTAATTACCAAATTATTAAAATATTAGTAGCTTTAATTTTATAGATTTTAAATAAACAATAAATTTTGAATAATTTACTTTGTAGAAACAAGTATCCTCCAAAGTATACATTAACCATAGATCAGGACTGAATTGAATGCAATTAAAACATTTTGCAATCGTAATCATATTAATTAACAATTTACTCAAGTGCTACCTATAATGTTCATCAATTATCAGTCATTGTTTCCAAACTAGTTTCTACGTTTGGTAATTTCCCATTAGTCATAAACAAATATAAATATAAGTCAGCTGTACTTATTGACCACTGTTTGTAGGATATATATTAAATAAATAGAAATTGCATGTGTTGTTAGTGTTAGACATATTTGATTAAATGTAACTTATAAGGATTTGCTAAATAGTGTAAATATTGACTACCATTGTTAAATGTTGTATGTACTACACCAAGTTCATTAATATAAACTGTAAATATGCTGGCTCTAAGAAAATATTAAAAAATTACTTATTTCACCTTATTACTTACTAATTCAAAGCCTCTAGCTATTCAACTAAATTTGTCATAATTCTTAAAATATTAACTGGAGAAATTTCATTTACTCAGTAACTATAATTTAAAAATGTGTTTTAATCTAATTATATATCTTTGTTTATTATTTTCAGAATCTTCCAATATGTAAATTAATTTTTGATACCGATGAAATAATGTGTTGAAATTAATTTTTACATAAATAAAAGCTTACTATTAATTATTAATGATCTATATTATGTTATTTTATTTTAAGAATATGTATTTTTTTTTTAAACTAGGTAACAGGTTTTAAAACTTTTCTTTTCATGCTTCACAAAAAAAAAATTGTATAACCTAGGATATATAATTAATTATTTATGAATAAAAGCTGAAAAAATAATAAATATTTAAAAAAAAATTAGATTTTACCATTTATTATAGATAGTATAAGTACAAAGTATAATATACGTATAGTATCATATTAAGTAGAATGTCAAATAAACTAAGTAAATTAAGAGATCGAAATTATAATTTTATTTTTTGGTTATTTATTATTTATTCATGGCTCTCACAAAGCAATAAACAATTTTGAGAAGTGATTATTTAAACATATTTGTATTTTTATTATGTGTATATATCTTATTGTAGTTATTATTTTGGTTATCGGTTAGTCAAAATACTAATCTTTACTAACCTTTTATTTCATTTTTAAGTTTTTTGAAGAGCAAAAACTCTATTATTGACCATAATTTTAAAAACAAAATAATAAAAATCAAAATTTTATTATGCCAATAAATAATTTAAAGAGTCAAAATAATTTGAATATTTTACAATACACGTTAAATGCTAATATAAACATTTAGTGAAAATGTCACGTGGTAAAGGTTTTCGTTTTCAAAGAGAGTAAACACTCTACTTTTTAATAATTTTAATTTATAGCTTAGATTTTTAAATATAGTTTTAAAAAAAAAAAGAATTATCCAACTTAAATTATAGAGTATAATTTTAATTTTTAGAATACTCGGGGATATTTCAAATTTTTTTGAAATTGATGATGTTTGGATTGTAGAATTAACCTGACTACCAAAATGTATTGTACATGATATAATTGCGATTGAAAAACAGTTTGATCAAAGTCGTCGATCTACTTCTATTCCAGTACATCTTAAGGTGATAAATAATAAAAATAAAATATGGGTAGGTGTTAGGCATGTAATAAGGTTTCTGGTAGCAAATTAGATCATACAGTGCATGTTAGTAATTTATGAATGATGACATAATCTTTTCAAGCAATTTTCTTCAAAATTAATTAAAGAAAAAACTCAATATCAACTGTGGCAAACAAATCATCAATTTATAAAATTATTATTTATTTTGACAAAAATCTGTAAATATTTTCAAAAGAATGTTTCAAATAAAAAAATATACAACAATGTCATAATTTTCCTTAAAATGTTAATTTTAAAATTTGTATCAAATAAGATATTATTTAAATATTAATTATCTACTGTATACATAATAAATATGTATAAAATTAGACATTAGAAGAAATTTAAATCTAATAACCAAACTTTTAATTTTTTTTTCTTTTTTTAGATTTTTCAAGTTCTTTATCCGGAACATCAGAATTTTCTGATTTTGATACATTTAAAGTTAATTCATTAGACGCTATAGCATAATCACCAGTAATCTTAGCTTTCTCTAACGTTCTAATCTGATACTCCAAAATATCATTCTGCCGCTTGAGATCATTAATGTCTTGTTGGCAGGAAGCATTTTTCTGTTTCATTTGTTGTATGAAATCAGATGCTCTTCTTAATATTAAAGAGCGAGTAACAACTTTTTGACCTTGTAGTGATGGAACTGAATTTTTAAGACTTGAAAAGCTGTCTTTGATATGGTCACGTCTTTTGCGTTCCAAAGCATTATGGTGTGCACGCCTTTCTGCAGGGTCTAACTCACTGCTACAGTCATCATCAGACATCTTGAGTTTATGCATTCAATTTACTGTTTTTGAGAAAAATCTAAATAAAACAAATCCCAATTAATACAAAAATATGTAATGAATTATTAAATAGTATCTTGTAAAAGATCAATACTCCATGATTATTTTATGAAGAGAAAGTAAAATATTTCATCATATAAAAAGAATACATTATAAAACTAAAGATAAATTAAAAATAAATTATTGTACTATTTAATAATGTTATGTTTATAATCAAGAAAATCTAAAAATAACTTTAATTCAGTTATAATTAGTGATGGGTACCGGGTAAATAACTGGGTAAATACCCATGACATAAATAACTTTCCAAAATCGGGTATTTATTTATTTTTTTTTTTTTTATCACACCGGCGGCCGTCTCACTGCAGAATTTGGTGTGCGTGTGGAGCGACTAGCGTGTGCTATAATTATCTTATTTATTAGTTATCAATAATAATAATCCACACTAGACTATGGGCTATGGCCTATGGCAGCGGTTCTTAAACTTTTTATTACGCGGACCCCTGATGAAGGACATTTTTAAATTGCGGACCACCTTATTAATTTTGTTAGGAATTACCATTTTTTTATTAAAAAATATTTCATGTTACAATTACCAATATATTTAAAAGAAAGGTAAATAAAAATATAATAAGTATAAAAAATATTTTGTTAATTATTTTTGTTATATTTAATATTATTACATTAACATTTTGTCTTGCATAGAAAATTAATTATTGTTTTACTTTTATGATATTTGAAATTAATCTTATAATTTAAAATTATTATAGGTATACTTAATGTTTTTCTAAATTTGCGATAAGACGCGTTTAATACTTGTATAATAATATATTTTACATTTCTAACAATATCATTATTACACACACATGCTGTCCACAGCTGAAATCATTTATAGTGTCGCGGACCACAGTTTAAGAATCGCTGGCCCATGGCATTACGCGGTAGGCCAATAGCTAAAACAGTAAACACACTCAACACCACGATTTATTCACGATATGTAGATATGATATAACTATACAAGACATAATATTAATATGAAGTTGTCGTCGTCGATAATAATTGCGCGTTTACTTATAATTTATAAGGTTATTTTGTTTTCATTGTTTGCGTTTTTTTCTCCAAAACATGTATTGAAATCACGTATTTACGTCGTTCGATAAGTTTTATTACAATTTTAGTTTTATTTTATTTAAAAATATATTTATTATGGGAAGAAAACGAGATCCGGTCCGTAAATATTTTAAAAAAGTCGGTATTGATGAAAATCGTCAATCGTGTAAGTTTTGTTCAAAAGAATACAATTTAAACGTGAATAAAATGAAATCCCATTTACTTAAATGTCTACAATGTCCAAATGAAACTAAAAAGAAATTCAAGCAGAGCACAATTCAAATATCAACTTTGGATGTAAATGAATATGATGTTATTGATGACCAAGTTCAAGTTCAATCAGCATCAAAAGCAGTTCTCCAATTACAAATCCAGCAGCATTCCGAAAACTTCAGCAGGTTTTTTGACAGAATAGATAAAGGGGAAAATGTAAGTTAATTGACTAGTTTGTCTTTATATTGAACTCTTACAATCGTACCTAGTACCTATTTAGTATTAGTATTTACTGACAATTTTATTATATGTCAAATTAGGTAATGTTATAATTAAAGTACTAATGTCTATACATTTGTTTATTTTCTCTTAATAATTATAGTTTCTGGGTATGAATGGTGTGATAGAAATTTGTTTTGTTTGGTACCTTTTAACCTTTGGAATATAAAGGGATAATTTTATGTTGTATTGGTAAAACACCTAGGTTTATTTGCCTATTTTGAAAAATATAATAAACACATTTATGTAAAAAAAGTATATGTATTTTGAAGCTACTATTATTAGATAATTTTTTTTTTAAGTAATTTTATCACATTTGTGTAATTTTTTTTACAGACACAATTAAGTAAAAACTGGCTTTAGATATTGCTGTAAGTGGATCTCCTTTGTCTATGATTGAACATCCTCTGTAGATTGATTTTTTTAAACACATTAGACCATCTTTTAAGCTACCTAGTAGAAAAGCTATATTATGTAGAGCATGTGGATAAACTTTATGAAGAAATGCAAAGCAGCATTACAAGTGATCTTCTTCAAGCTAATGATATGCATCTCCAATTGGATGGGTGGACAAACATTAATAACGATGGTATAATTAACTTTGTGATTTCCAAACCTGAACCTTTGTTCGTTAAATTTTTAGATACTAAAGATAATCGTCACACGTGCGAATATTTGAAAGATAAAATTTGTGAAATAATTGAGTTTTATGGAAAAGAAAATTTTTTTGTTATCATTGGAGACAATGCTGCAAATATGAAAAAATCATTTGAATTAGTAAAATCTATTTATAAGAGTATTCAAGAGTGTGCTGCTCATGGGCTACATCTTTTGTGTTCAGATATTTTGAAAATAAGTTCAGTTCATGAGTTTATGAAACAAAATTCAAACCTTGTACATGCCATTAAAAGGTCTCAACTGCTGTCATCAGTTTTTAAAAAATATCAGATTTCAAAAGGTATTAAAATTCAACTAAAGTTACCCGTGAAAACACGTTGAGGCAGTTTCTTATTTTGCTTAGAAAGTTTATTTTAAAATAAAAGTGTTTTATAAGCTATGGTAGTAGATGAAAATTTACTAACTTCATTAATAAAAGGTATTAAAGTGACATTACTCAATGATGGTAAGTATTGGGAAAATGTTTCAAAAATGATCTCTGTGCTAACTCCAATAGTGAACGCAATCATATCCATCGAATCAAATAATAATCAAATTCATCTCGTTCGAACATTAATAAATAATGTTGAAAATCAAATAAATTTAATTTTTTCAAATTCAATGCAAAATCCTTTATTTTCTATAGCTGAAGGAATTAAAATTGTAGCTGATATTAAAAAAAGAAAACTATTTATATTAGGTACAGTTCATTTAGCTGCTGAATTACTAGATCCAAAAACTCAAGGCTGTAAACTAAATAGTGATGAAAGAATTGATGCTTTAGAATTCATTTATGAATTAGGAATTTCAATGGGAGTAAATATTATGGAAGACCTGTCAAATTATCAATCAAAAAATGAGAAATTTGCAAAAAAATTTATTTAGGAAAATTCACTTTTATCTAAACCCTTAAAATGGTGGCAGTTTCTTAATCATATATCACCACTATCCAAAGTTGCTGTTAGAATTTTGTCTGCTCCTTGTATGTCAGCTACTACAGAGAACGTTTAGTACATTTTCTTGGATACACAATAAAAGGAGAAATAAATTAACTACTGAAAGAGCTGGAAAATTAACTTATCTGTCTTACAACTGGAAACTTAAAAATAAAATGTGTAGTATTTCTAAAAAAAATGAAGAAAGCTCTAAAAATTTTTCAGTAGTTATAGAAGAAGTACAAAGTTCATCTAATTATATTGCCCCAATGAACACAGAACACTCTTCAAGCTCTCAAAGTGATTCAGATGGTGATCTAACTGTAATTTATGATGATACTAGTAGCGATAAAGAATTAATATCTTCATCAGATGAAGATAATTAAAGAGTAAAGACTAAATAGTTGTAAACGTTAAAATGTGATAAATATAAATAAATAAATAAATGTTGTAAATCAAATTAGTATATTATAAAATCAATGGTATTATGTATTGTTTCAAATTTCCTAATTGAACCTTAAGAATATGCCTAAAATTTAGATGAAGAAATGAGTGAATTTTTTTATAAATTGGTAGATTTAAGATTATTTCTATACTTTAACTAATATACTTATAATATATATAATATAATTTGACTACAAAGCATTACGTTTTTTATTTTTAAGAATGAGATTTGTATTAACTTTATTTTACATTATGTTTTTTTATAAAATTTCGCCTAAAATAATAAGTAAGAATTGTTACAACTTACGAAAAATAAGATTATTTACCTATATATTTTAATATTAATCAAAGCATTGCATTTTTTATTTTTTACTAAGAGAATTTTGTTGATTTTGTTATGTTTTATTCTTTTATACCATGATAATGTATGTTACAAAAATTATAATTTGTTTATATTTTATTTTAAATGATTAAAGCTCTAACACTACATAAGTTTTTAGCTTGATTAACTTAATATTTAATTACAAACTACAAGTAACATTGTTTTAGTTACATTATATTGATAAATGGTTTAACAATTTATTTAACATTGAAATAAAATAGAAAAAACGCAATTAAAAATAAATACCCAAAATACTGGGTGTTTATTTTAAATACCGGGTAAATACCCTGGTTATTTACCCTAAATTTATTTATCGGGTATTTACCCATCACTAGTTATAATAAATTGGTTATATATATGCATAAAAATTAAAAATATTGATATTTTTTTATTTTTTTATTAAAATCATAAGTTACAAAAATTTAATTATAAAAATTTTACATGATTATCTATTTTTTTAAAGCTAAAATCTTGTGTAAAAGACAGAGTAATAGAACTTAAATAAAATGTATGTGCATATATAGCAAATTAACAACAATAAAAGAAAAACAAAAAAAAAACAAATAATAAATAATTGAAACACAGCAATAGAAGCTTAAATTATAATATTTTAAATTATTAAAGAGAACAACCATTTATATACTAATTTTTTAGCATTATTTTGAGAAAGCTAAATATTTTTTTTATACAGACATGGCATAGAGTTGAAAAACACAAGACCTAGATAGTTGACAAAAGATTGACCAAAAGATTTGCACGGGTAATCAATAGGTATATCAAACGGTCTATTTTCCTTTTTGTCTACAAGATCTTGACTGTCAAATTCTTTATTGAAATGTTTAAATGTAAACAGAATGACAAATTTTTTATATAGAAGTTTAACAGGAAGGACACCCAATTCTCTATATATAACCTGATAGGAAATATTTATTTAGGCATATTCTAACTATATTATTCTGGTTTGTTTATAGATGATTTAAAAAACAATCTACCAATCCTCTCCAAATTAGTATCCCATATTGAAATATGAATTAGTATAATGCAAAATAAACTACACGTATTGTGTGTTTTGGTACTAAATCTTTGAATTTATAAGTTAACTGATGCAACTTTCCTACTAAGTTATGTATGTGTAGATTCCAACGTAAATTATTATCAAATATTATACCTAAATATAACATATTTAAAACTTCTTTAATTGTTAAATAACTATTTAAGTCAGTACAACTCATACCATCGATATACATATGTATTTTAATGTGATTAAGTGTTGGGGAAACTTTTGTAAATTGAAAAGGACATAAACATTGTTTTATTTTCATTAGGCATCAGATTTCTGTCATATAGGATTCGGTAAATATTATTTAATCCAACAGTCACTTTGTAATGAACTTCATTCCAAGTTTTATCAGTAAAAAGCAGGCAGGTATTGTCAGCATAAGAGACTACCAGCCCATCAATAATTAAATCATTTATTGCGTTGATATATAATAAAAATAAAATTGGACCTAGAACACTTCCTTGATGGATTCCATATTAAACCGAGCAAACCTGACCTGTAATGTCACTGATCCTTACCATTTGTTTCTTATTCTTTAAGTAGCTTTTAAACTAATTAAATCTATGATTATATATATCGAAGTTCGAAAAAATTTGTAATAAAATGTTGTGATTAACAGTATCAAATGCCTTTGTTATGCCTAGGAAAATGATTACTTTTGTTACTTAGTAACAGGATTACTTTATTACTATTATCTAATTCTCTATAAATAAACTGAGTTGTATGATATAGAGCATCTTCAGTACCTATACCTGGTGTGAAACCATATTGATTTTTCGATAAGAATTTATTGGATTCTAAAAACAAAATTAAACTTTTTAAAATTATTTTTTCAAATATTTTCACAAAATTATTAAGCAGAGATATAGGACTATAATTATTGATATTTTTTTTATCTCCATTTTTGTAAACAGGTTTAATCACAGCTAGTTTAAGATTATCCCAAGATTAAATATATCTTGCTGTATACTCATGTTGAAAATAAACACAAGAGGATGGCTACAAGTTCAATGATATATCTTAATAACTTACTAGTAATCCTTTCATAACCAGGAGCTGTATCATCATTAAAGTTCTTTACAATGTTGATAACCTTAGAGTTAACTACCAGTGTCAGCCTGGCCAGGGCCGCGGGGCCACGAACGCGGCCGAGGCCCTGTGCTTTTTTTTTAAATTTATAATTAATGGAACTAAAAATATGCTGACACGACACTATCAGGGCCTGCAAGATGAGACAGAAGAAGGGGCCAGAGTCCCATGGCTTGGATTTCTGGGGGGCCCCCCAGTCCGGTTAGGTTAGGTATAGAATAAGTATATATAAGTAAAAGGGCCCGTAATTGATCAGCCCCGAGGCCCACCAAAGTTCTCGCGGGTCCCCGTGAGGGAGCTCCCGTACAAGCGACCGAGCGTACAATAGGTTTGATCAATATTTTATAATATGACATAACTGCTATACCGAAGCAAAGAAGTAAAGTAAGAACTACACTATGATATATATATACATACTCTAGGTACGTGTTGACAGTTGATCGTGTTGTATATTGTATATATTATTATATTATTATTATAATGTGCATTTTAATTAATTGCATGTTTATCACGATACACGGTTATCTACCGTTAGATAACCGTGATACTATACTAATATTATTATGTTCGTGTAACATAAGTATGTATTTCTATTTTTAATACAAAATACCAATCGCCGATTTTTCTGTTATTTGTTTTCATTAGGATTATATTTTATGCCTTTACTTTTCTTATCGTTAACAATCCGCGTACAAAAATATATTAAATACAATATGAAACTTTTATCTTTTAATTAATAATTTGGAGTGAGTGAAATATCAAATTATTTTTCCTTTTATTCATAATATGTATAAAAGAAAGTTTGAGAACGGGCATTCCAAAAGAAAAGCGAAACAGAAGCAGACGTTATTGGCATGTGTAAATGACAAAAATCAAAAAAAATTGTTTTTTCCAACTGTTCCTACAGTTCAAGGTAAGAATCTAAAATAATTAGGTTAGTTATTAAGTATTTAAGTTAGTAGCTTGTATCATTCAAATTAAATTTTACTATTTTAGGCATAAATATTGATAGAATAATTATTGTATTTAAAAAATTGGTAACTTAAAGAAAATATTTTAAAGAGTTTTGCATATAGATATGTAGGTTCAACATTCTCCACCACATTACCAATATAAATATTATATTTATTAGTAATACATTATTACCTAATATGTTAAAAAAAATCTATTTAATATTGGTTTAAACTGTGATTTTTTTTATTATTAAGTTTAGTTTGAATTAAATAATTTAATTTTGTTAAGTTCACTACTTTCTTAGATTATTTAAAGTTTTAACTGTACCTGCTTCCTACACACCCTACAACTCTAATCAAATATAATTTTTAAATTATTATATTATTAACTATAGATTTGTTATTTTCCAGACAGAATAAGTGTGGTACAAGATGACACTGTTCATCAGATTTTTGTCGAATCAAATTCAAAAGAAGAAGAAATTATTAGTGACCTTAGTTTTAAAAATAATGATAAATAATATGACGACACTGTTCACCAGATTGAATTAAATTCAAAAGAAGAAGAAATTATTAGTGACATTAGTTTTGGAAATAATAATAAAGCACATGACAATATTGCTGACCAGATTTCTGTGGAATCAAATTCAGAAATAAAACTATTAGTGATTTTAATTTTGAAAATAAAAATAAAGAATATCTTGATTGCCAAAATGTTCCTCAAAGTTCATCCATAGCTAATTTTATCAGGCCATGTAGAACTGATAGTATCACTATTAAAAATCAGTTCTTTAGTAAACATCCTATTCAGCCATTTGTTAAGTCAGGTAATGGGAAACTTGATTTCAAAAGAATATACTTTAAAATATTACCTAATAATAAGGCAGTTCAACGAAAATGGATATCATATTGTTCAGAAACAATTTGTTTTTATTGTTCTTCTTGCATGGCTTATGGGCCACTGAAAAAACATGGTGAATTTGAGTCTAAGTTTATTACAGGTTACCCCGCAAATATTAAAATTAACAGAAATCTGTATAAAGATATTGAAAGACATGAAAATTCCAATGCTCATGAAGAATCTGTATCTACAGCTATACGATTTTCTCTTAATAAAGATATAGAAAATATAATCAACAAGTACGTCATGGCTAAACGTGCTATTGAAATTGAAACCTGTAGAAGTTTTAGAGAGGTTGATTGATATTATTTTATTTATTGGCCAGCAAGATATTCCCTATCGAGGGAAGCACGAAGGAGCTCATTCTTTAAATAATGAAAATCAAAACCATGGGAATTTTTTAGAGCTTATTATTCTAATTTCAAAATACGATTTAATTCTTCAACAACATCTGAATACTTCCATTAAACTTAGTGATAAAAACAAATCCAAAAAAGGCCGTGGATCGTTAGTAACATTTTTATCAAAGCATTTCATTAACGATAAATTAATAATACCAATAGGAAAAGCTATTCAAAATGCTATTATCAATGAAATCAAAGAATGTCAACATTTTAGCAATATGTGTACGTTACATTTATGGAGGAGTGGTCCAAGAACGATTATTGAGCTTGGTTATTTGTCATGATTCCAGTGGTAATGCTCTTTTTGAACTTTTAAATAAAGAATTACAAAATCTACGAATATCGATAAATGACATTGTTGCTTATTCATTTGATGGTGCTTCAAATATGAAAGGAATTTATAATGGAATACAAGCACACTTGAAAATCAACAATCCTAAAATTGTGTATACCCATTGTATGGGACACGTCCTAAATCTTGTGATGACAGAAAGTACAACCCAAATCTCACTTGCTGAAAATCTATTTGGACTTGTTGAAACATCAGCAGTTTTTTTATCA
>JACXSJ010002656.1:0-39450 GCA_014851325.1 Pentalonia nigronervosa | reverse complement strand
GTATCCCTTGTTTGAAATACTTTTCCAAATATTATTTTTTTCAAGCACCTGCAAAATGTCTTATATACATTGGTTTGAACCGTGTACTGAAATTTGTAACCACTATAACCAGTAATAACCATATTGTAAGTATGCATTTTTATGTTCGGCATTACAGTATAAAGTTTTTAGTTAGTTATCACGTCCTAACCCAGTCGATGAGTCACACCACGATTATGAATAAATTATTGCGGAAGTGGGGTGGTGAATCAGATTTTTACGAGAACCGATTAGTCTTTTAATCCTGTGAAATATTAACAAGCCCGATGGAAATATGACCTGTAAATGACACTCGTGTATATTTTGATGTGCAAAGCTTTGCAGTGAAAGTCTCTGGAGACGCGTGTTTGACAGTACAAAATAACAACAGAATATAAGGGTGTGTAAAATAGATTGCTGCGTGCAGACGCAAGGGGTTTCGCGTAGGTGGTGGGTGGTGGGAATGACGCACGTGGGTCTTTGTTAGGGGTGGGTTGTGAAAATCCGCGAAAATTCCGGGAGGCAAAGTAACCACTAAATCGTTTTTGGCTGAAAAAAGCATCGCCTTAACATGAATTGTTACGTATAATGATATACGAGACGGTGTGGTGCGAGAAAAACACAACTTTTGAATATAAAATAAAGTTGAAAATTTTTTTTCGAGAAAAATCACATTACTATATATATATATGAATCCTAGAAAAAAAGATGTTGTTTTTCAATGACATCAAATTATGTGGAAAAAATATTTTCAAAGTAATGAGTGGTTCATAATAAAAGGATCACTTTGATATTTCTATCATTCTTCAACTTTATAATATTAGTTGTAATGCTTTTATTATGTATAACTTATGCAGGTATAATATATAGCAAAATAACTTTTTATTGCTAAAAATTTGGTGTATAGATCTTTTCATTCTTTATATGCAGGTATATGTTAGATATATTATTTGAGTAAACAAAAATTTAGTCTGTCGATAGTCATCGATGAACCGCGGACATTCTCCCTCCCCCGGACAATTTTCTCCGATATATTTTTGATGCGGACATTTTTCCTTCATTTTTTTTTTTTAAAGTTTACTAGTTAATAATATAACATTATTATTTAATATGAAATTATTTTTTTGTCTATTGTCTAATATTTCCAAACATTTTAATAAATAAAATAAATTATAGATGTATATTTTTGATCAACTGAACTATTTGAAATAATAAAATAATTTTAACAATTTTAATAATAAAATTAAATAAATATGAACAAAGGCTAAAAAATGTGTGTTTAGAAATAATAAAAGAATCACAAATCAAAAATTTTTTGCAAAATTTATCATTTTTATGTCGACATTTTTAGCCATTTTTATTAATTATTAATTATATTTTATTTAGACAATATTTTATCTTTTATATAAACTCGTAATCTTATTTTTTAAAATTATTTTAATTGTAATTTTTATTGTTTCAAGTAGTTGAACTAATCAAAAATATATACGTCTATAATTTATTATATTTATGAAAATAAAAAAAAATCATATATTTTATATTTTATTAAAAAAAAATATTTCATAATAAATAATAAATAATACAATTAAATTCAATATTATTAAATAGTGAACTTAAAAAAAAAAATGAGAGAAAAATGTCTGCATTAAAAATATATCGAGGGGAAAATTTCTTACTACACTAAAAACAGTTGGGAATGAAGAAATGTCCGGGGAGATATTCATTTACCGTCACCGATGTGTTAATGTGTAACAAACTAATTTTTTTTTATCCTGGTGGAAATTTTTAGAATTTTTTTTGTCTAATTAAGGCAGTGAAAAGATGGGTATTGAAAGATACACTTATATCACCAAGTTTAAGAGTAAAAATTAGTTTGTTGGAAATATTTGACAAAAAATACAATTAATTGTCGAACTAATATGATTTCATTAATTGATTATTTTTATTATATTATAATATAAATATGAAATTATAATCAAGATTTTAAAATATATATTTATATAACTTAAATTGTTGTCCTTTTTTTCTTGGTCTTTTTTACTGATATGAGCACATTAACTATTATTACCTTCAATTTGTATGATGCGGTGCGGCAACCATAATACATTACAAAATATAGCATTATTGTTACAATAACATATTATAATAGCGTTTTATTTTGTTTATGGTAGTGGCATGCCCACAAAATATATTATAATAACACTGTGTCTATTGTTTGCCTATATTTAGGTAACTCATTGTGTCCCGGGAATCGATCATCCGACTAATCCCGATATCAATTACAATTTTAGCGATTTTGATAGAGGTATGTAGGATGTCGCCCAGGGACACTTGGCTATATATGCGTATTATTACGTATATTATACGCTATATACCTTTACTCACACAAACTTTCCACGTGATCATCGCCGTCGACGTCTTCGGTTCGTTGGCATTTTTCAAAGGCCCCGAATCCTGAATACTGGTGGCTGGGGCAGAAAGGAGGAGGAGACGGCGGCGAACTGCAGATTTGATTTCGCCGTAGACAGGTGTATTGGCTTGGAATAACTGAGCCGAAGGAATGTTTCCACCCAGCGGACATCGCCGCACTACCATCACTACATATCCCCCCGGGCCGTTCGACGTTTCGTACTAATTTCAAATTTGTGCGTTGATTTTCTAGACTCGAATCTTTCACACACACTTTAAATCGCACATATATCGACGGCGTACCATAAAAAGAAAATACCGTTCGGTTGTGTACATAGCGTTTCCGTTCGTTTAACTCGATCGGCGAGTGCGTGTCAAAAGCGACGCGGCTCGCTGTTTTCATGAAAGCGTTGTCGGCCAATAAAACGATATCGTACACCAATCGATCGGTACGACCAAAGTGCGTCGACAGACATTTCGGTTGTAATAGGTTTACGTTAATAATTGTTTTTGTAAACCATACAGCAGCAGTGTTGTTTCATCGGTCGTTTAGAATTTAGACGAAGCTTGCGACGTTATCCTAGGTCCTAATCGTCTATCGTTTGTATAACGTGGAAGACCCACAAAAATTTACAAAAATCAAAGTTATATAAACGATTACGAGGCCATCAGAGCTTCACGCGGGACACGAAATAGCATCAAAAGCGCTCGTTTGCTCTCAAATCCTACGTGACACAATGTCTATATTAATTTAGTTATTGTTAGACATTAAAACAATGCAATATTACTATCATTCGAGTGTCCAGCAATTATATACATTATATTCACGTGCTGAACTCTCTGAGATGATCATTATTACTTGGATACTAAATCTTGTTGTTGTTGTTGTTGTTGAATTTATTGCTTCAATAATTGACCTGCATCATTCAGATTATAATGTTGTATAGAATTACTAGAGCCCAACAATAATTTAAATATTAATTGATTTATGACACAACAGACCAAATAACATATATACTATAAGCTAATAACAACGAGATTCAAGGGCCACGCGTGGATCTAGCTAGGAAAAGGTTGTGAATCTAAATCAGAGAATTTAAAAACACTGAGTTTTTAGCCATACAAAAACATAAAATAATGATTAATAATATAATATCAAATTTTTATTACTAATATTATCATTTAAATAAAATTGATAGTTTTATTAATAATCAAGAACTTTATTAATTATGTGAAATGATATATTCATTTATTTTCTGTTAAAAGTTTATTCATTTATTGATTACACATTAAAATATCTCTTATTTAAAATAGTTACTATTGATTTTTTCTAACCACCCACCTATAATATTGTAAGATTTATGGTAAATGTTCTGCGTTTTTACTACTTTATTTATCTATTTTTATCAAATTAATTGTGATGTAAAACCTCAACCTTGAAAAATATTATTGATATACTAAGAGGACAGATCTGAAAAAATAATTCAGTACCAGGCCAAATTGGGTTGTAAATAAATCATTGTTGGGCTAGAATTAAAATAATATTATCAGCCTGCATGCGTGTAGACTTCTAATATAAGTAATAACTATGCAATGTATAGAGCAGCTGAATAATTTCTATATCTATCTAAAAACTAAGAAATCTAATAAATATAAAACCTACTGTGATGACAATGATATATTAAATTAATAAACATAAATTAATGGCAAAGTATTAGAAAAATAATAAGTCACGTCGAAATGCAGTGTGCTGAAATATAATACAAAACAAAATATTGTATGCAAAATGTAGAAATGTATACACTATATATAAATGGCATGTACGAGTAAACAGTAGAATAATAATAATAATAATAATATATCAGATAGTCAATTATATGGAAATTTCTATCAATTTTCACTTCGGTAATTTTTTATTTATTTTATTGCAGATTGTAAGTTATGTCAATATTTTGAACTTTTTATTTGTAAATCTTTATTATTATTGTTTTTTTATTGTACAGCATTTACGCAGCTGGATAATCCTGTTAAAATATATTATCGTGATACAACTGAACAAGAGATTCACAGGATGGTGACTCATAAAATTAACAAAATGTTTACAAATTCTCGATGTATAAATACTACGCCGACGAGACTAAACTCTACGTTTGAGTAGTAATTTATCAAAACATCGCGGTCCTCCGAAACTCTGTCCACCCCAAAAATCCCATTCGAATCACCGAGATGGGTTTGTGTTTGATTCATTGTCCGTATGTCATGCGAAAATAAATTTGTTCAAAACCTCAACAGCTGAAGAAATAATGATCCGACGACAGACATTGAAGTGGCTCTTGTGTAACGTTTATTATACTGTACGATCGATATTAAGAACTATTGTATGAGAGCTGCAGACTTCAAAGTATTATTTTTGAAATTTTGGAACATACAGAAATTGAGTTTTATTCGATTATTATTATTACTTATATTATATATATGTATTAGGTACTATAATACTTTCAACTAGAAAATTCGAAAGATTTATCGTGTTTTATGGACCAAAGGAACAAAAAAAAATGTACACCATCACGTTCGTATTTCTTTGTTTAATCGATCTAAGAACAGTGTTTATGGCAAAATATATTTATAATAAAATATTGTTTTCTTACTCTAAAATCTTATTCATTTTTATAAACTACGATATTGTATGAATAAACATTTTAATGGCATCTTATGTTATAAATGTATAATACTTAAATGTCACGTTGTGACTTATATTTAACTAAAATAAATGGGAAACCGTTTTTATGTCTTACAGAAAACACATAAATGTGTAAGATTAAAATCATCAAAATATTAACCGTTTAAAAATGAAACATTTTTATGGGGTTTTTTATTATAGGTACTGATTCTGAAATTAGACCATTGGATTTTTTTTTTGTTTTATTGCATTTAACTTCATATCCCATTACAAATTCGTTCAAAATGTATAATATATAATTAATAAACATCAAGACTGTTAATCTATTTTAAAAGTGAGCAATTAAATAACTATCCTGCGTATAGTATAGATGTAGAGTCTCGAATGTACCTGTCATTGAGTAAGTCACTGTAATGGCTGTGTGTAAAATTTGAATTTAATGATTCATCATTGCATATGAAAAATGATTCTAAGTAGAGACTATACTATGAAGTTTGTTTTATTATGCATTTATAAAATTTAATTACTGTTATAGTAATAATTTATTTTACTATTGTTAATAATGCTGTAGACTGATCATTAATATTTGCCGAAAACACAGCGTTTATTATAATATGATCAAATATTCCAATACATTAAACCTAAACATTTAAATAATAATATAATATTATTAACTTTAAGTCAATACAGACTTAAAAAAATTCGAAAATTCAAAAATTTCAAATACCACAAAAAGAGCTAAAATATTTTAAAAATTATGTATCTACAAAAATATATTTTCGACTTACAAAGAATCGAAAATGTTTAATGATTTTTATACCGTCAATTTTATAATAATAAAACTATTATAATTTTAGTAAACATAATAAAATAAGACATCTCAATATCTTATGATAATATCTATATGGATATATATCTGTATGGATCTTATATGTATTTAATCTCACACATCGTTTCGTTCTTAATATAATATTATATAACAATAAATAATATTATATTTAAATAATATTATAAGAATAATGTCCGCGATTTTTTACCGGTCCTAGTCGAAAAGCTCGTTTTACGTATGCTATATACGTTCGCAATGGACTTACGACGGCCGTGAAAATAGCTTTACCTATGTATTATAATACCGCGAGTCGAGTATATATAGTCGGCCAGCAGTCGACACAAAGTCACTATCAGTGCGATCGTTTAAACATTGCGAGATGTGTGAAAAATTGGTTTCGGGCGTTTGACAGTGCCCATACCGCGCGTGTACCTATACATAGTTGCAATTGTCGCAACGGAAGCGTATTTCTTTTCGGCCCTCACACTTTTTCATTCGGAACGAAGGCGGTCGACACGGAATAACGAGAACGTTTTCGTCAGCGGAGCAGCTGGTGACACGCGCAGGAGCCTCCTCGTCGGAGCCCTGAATTAGGACATCGTAATATACTTACTGCACGTTGTTATATACAAGTAAGGAGAATGAAAACGTTTACGGTTTTCCGCGACCAGTCCGCCACCCAACCCCCTCCCGAGTCGTCCTTTCGTGCTGATTTATCTATTGTGAAGCCCGCGCAGGACACACGACCAACACACCTTTACGTTTTCCGCATTAAACGCACCGCACTAGAAAACCAACTCTAATAATAGGTAACCTCTCGTCCACACTCGCGGTATTATAAATAAACGGCTGTGTATGTCTGAAGATCCTTGTTTGAGCTGGACAGTTGTAGATACCCATACTAGTGATAAGGACAGTGTTCGAACGTATTTATTCGTCATTGTTATTATTCCCGCTGCAGCTGATTCATTTGGCCATTAAAATATTAACGATTTATCCATTCAGATAATAATATTATTGAACCAGACGATAAAACTATATACAAATATAATAACATCATAAAATATGGAGAGTATTCAGTCGTCATTAATTTGTTTGCAAATGTTTTTTCGATAATTTCGCACGATGAATTCTCTCTCTGCAGTCTGCAGCACTTACAACTGTAGCAATAGGTGTGTGTATAATATTATAATATGTATTTTGCATAGCAGTAGTAGGTAGGTCCATTATTGTACACTTATACACTTATGATATTACACATATTATTCAATATTTATTTCCAAGAACTCATTAAACCTCAATAAATCCATAGATAAGTACATTTAAAAGCTACACATTGGAATAAATATAATCACGACTAAAAGACTAAACCCGTATAATAATTATTAAAACGAACTGGTAATCCGAACATCGTACAAGGTATATGCATATTATAATATGAGTGAATCAAATACATATTTAAAAATAAAAATTAAAACAAACAATTTTCACTGCAAACGAGCATCTTGGGATTGCGCATTTGTGTCAGTATTATTATAATCACCAAACAGTGGCATTGCCGCCAATTCTAGGGGGGGGGGGGGCTAAGGGAACTATCGCCCTCTCATGGACCGTGTTTAAGTATAATCCTACATATTAAGTATTTTATGACTTAAGCATCAACTAAATGTTACATAAGCGATAACAGTCAACAATTTAACAATAATATTTATATGAGTTATCACTTAATAATCAACATTAGACTTTACATCCACAAACATTTTACATTTCCAATACTTCTTAGTATAGAGGATTGTAGTTATATTATCATAACATAAGTTATCATTTTTTTAATGTTATTTTTTCTTGTGAGGTTTTAATCGGATATTGATGAACTTTAATAGATTTGACGTAAATAGTGTTAATGTATATAGTATGGTACATGGTACCATAGTGATAAGCTATGAATTTTAAATTAATTTTATGATTAACACGTTACTAATTATCTTTTTCTTTTCTCAACTGAACAGTGAACAGGATAAAAACATATATAAGGAGCACGACGTCCCTAAATATACTGAATGGTCTAAACGCTGGTTAGCTTTGGCTGGTATTAATAAAAAAGAAAATATAATGATAAAGAAATAATAATGGTTAAAAGTTCTCCTAGTAGGATGCAGATATCAGAGAAGAGCAACAATTACGTAGACCTAGATGGAATGCGTTTTATAATTACTTATCGTTTATTAATAAATATTATAAGAAGACATTTGAAATGCATATTGATGAAAACACTTTTTTAAATTTGACGGGAGAGGGTGAGGGGGGTTAACTCAATGAAAAAAGTGTTTATTCCTCCCCCCCCCCCTCAATAAAAAAGTTTTGGCTACAACACTGCCGCCGAGACAGTACCGAAAAATATGTACACGTACAATATTAAGAATGCATTCGCGGAAAACCGATGATGTGGAATCCATAAAATTCCGTTGTTATATTGTTGACAAAATCGAAATCAATCGTCGTCGTTAGCATACACTAGTTTTATTTCGTCAAAAAACTCGCGGCCCGGTGGTCCGGAGCCTCGCAAATAACCGTCATTGGCAAACAACACACCAGAACTCCGCAACAGTGTACACACACGCAATAAAATATAATAATACAAAACTGGCGCGCTCGGGTGTGTGTGTGTGTACGCGTAGGAGTATTAGCGCGAGTGCGCTTTCGAAACACAGATTGATTTTATGGACAAATAAAACCATCACTCGCAGTCGTACGAGAGTATTGTTTTACACCGGCCACACACACCGGACAGAGACCTCGGTTCGTAATCCCGACAAACGTGCGAAAATTATTGTCCACGCACGACGGACGAATATATTATTGTTTTAATGACTCGTCTTCTTTTTTTTTTTTTTTTTTATGCGCGTCGCGGGAGACAGCCGTACACGGTTTTGGCGGCGGAGTTAAAAAATGTGCTGAAAAGTATATGTTATTATTCCCACCGACCACACGGCGTAGGTCGGGGGCGGCGGGCAGGGGCGCGCACCTACCATGATAAACGTCCGCGATAAATTCAGTTTGTGAACCATTAAATATGCGACGGACGATCGTCCGCCGATAAGATCGATTTCCCCGGCCGGGTATGCGCGCATTTTTCCGGTAACGAAATATTATATTATTATTATTATTATTATTATTATTATTTTATACCGCCGCCGCGCCGCAGGAACGCCACAACAATATACGACTAATGGCGAACGGGTGATGGCAAGTCATCGCGGGACGGACCGGATATTTTATTATTATTATTTCACAAACAGTTCGAGTTTGTACGGCTCGTTATTTTATTGTTTATGTAAATTCTGCGGATCCGTTGATTTTATATTCAATAAATGAAAATATTCATAGTATATATACCTTCGTACAATGAACACTGATTTTCGAAGAGTATATCAGCTGTAGTACACAAAATAATAATAATAATAATAACAACAGCAATAATCGTAATTTTGTTGCCATTTGTACGGGTGTATAAAAATGCGTTGCAATATATGAACGAAAAAGAAACAAATTAATACAGCGTAGATACACCATCGTCGGTTATCGCGTATTTTATTCACATTTGTCGGTTTTTAAACATAAAAAAATACACTCACGTAGTACGATTAATAATAATATTATCGTTCGTAATAAATATTGGTCTCTATCGAGTTGGGCGCCAGCCGACTTCGACACAGCTGGAGACTCCAAAGCTTACTGCCAATATTTAGCATCTCGGGTCAATATCGAAATATTAAAAGCCACCAAAACTTGTTTCACGATATCAGACTCGTAGAAAACTAAATTGCAAATGTTTTCAAATATTATGTCGCAATCATTAGTCGTTAATATGTTGCTAAATGTTGGAACGATTTCGAAGTCCGCGAGACTGCAAAGCTGAGAGCTTGCCGATTGTTTGATGTTTGGTTGTTAAAGTGTTGCTAAAAGATAACTAAACATCGACAGTAGTAGTTTGATCAATATATCTGTTGTGTCAAAGTCGGGTGCCAACTTCGCGGAAATAATAAATTTTTTTACTCGACCGAACCCTGAGCGCAATCTGAAAATATATTTTGTCGTTTGGTTCATAAAATTTTAATGGGTAAGGCAATTTAATGACATTGACGTCTAATATTTATTTTGTCGGTCCATTATAATATAGGTACCGGACGTACGCATTATTGTGTTATGCACTTTGTTATTCATTTAACATTGATAAGTACTCATTAAAAAAAATCCTATTCAAGTCGACCGTCGATCTAATATTATACCTACTTCGTGTGTATACAATATTAAAATATCGCGATGGTTATGACCCCGCAGTTCACGATGTACCGCGGCAATACGACTGTAGCAGTTCGCGGGCATTTGAAACGGATTCGAGAATAAAAACGTTAGGTTTATCGCGACATCGCGTAGTCGGTCTGGTTTTTATTATGATTATTTCAGCCATCTGCGTGGGTTCGCAAGGCACTCGTATTAATGGGTTCCCTAATTTTTTTTAATTGCCTCCAACCCAGTGCGGGGTAGCCACGGTCGGATTTCTAGCCATACTGTTATTATCGCCGTCGTTTGCCGCGACCAGCCAACAAGTCTGGGGGACGGCGAAATGTCATAATACAAGTACTGTAAACGTCTCCGGAATAATTATTATTAAGGAAAGTGTGAAATATTAACAGTTGAGTATAGTCACACTCCGTTTCTGGCGATCATCATAAATCCCCATCACGTAGTACTACCCGAGCAGTGGTGGATAACAGGCGCTTTTAGAAAACAGAAATCGTGAGCATTTTGACAAAATCCCGTTGATCCTCTTTAAATGTGGTTTTGGATGGCGTAAATGTGAAGTTTTCTCACTCGGAATTTGCATATTATTATACATTTTTTTGTAAACGCCTAAAAATTCAATACGTGACGAAATAGTAATAATCCGCCGCGTAATGAAATATTCATTAGTTTTTCTTTTTTTTAAATTTGGTTTATGAAAGAATATTATTCATTGAGCTCGCCCAGGTTATACTATATAACGGGTTTTAAAATAAACTCGCAATCCTTAATATTTATTTTGGTAGCGAGGCCATTGTCTATGACCAACACACTGCTGCAGTGAGGACGATAGCGTTTCGCACATACCTACAAAATCCTGTAAAGAAATATAAATGACGTCCGTTTAAAAATGATGTTTGTTTTGAGAATCGAGCCCAAGAGTGTAATAAACGACACAACTTACTGCTAAGAACGAGGACACCGTCGTTGTGTACTGCACAAGACTGAGAAATTATGGGCTAACCTTTTTTGAAACATTTTATATAATTTTGTGAGTAAACGCTTAAAATTGAGTTTTTATAATATAACCTTTAGGTAGCGATATTGTTTTTTAACTACTTTTTAAGTATACCCACACAACAGTTTTTAGTTTCTCAATATCGTTTAACATCTACAACAGTTGTTCTATACGTAACACGCATCACGGTACAAAAATAATTTGTTCTTATTTTGATAATATCATGTTATTCCAACTTTAAGTGTTTATAATAATATATATATATTTAATTCAATTTAGTATCTAGATGTTATAATATTATTTATAATGTGATATTGTGATAAATAATTGATTTGTGCATAATTATGTTGATACCATACATATATAACACATGCATATAATATAATATTAATTATGACAATATGCACATAATTAATGCTGATGAATTGCAAGTTGTCGTCCTAATTGTATAGACTTGTAATATATTCTCAAAACGTTGACAGTGTGCGTGAACTTTGAAATTTCACAAAGCGAGTACGGTGGAGTACTGGTATGGCATGGTGGTAGTGGTTGCTGTGCTGTGGTGTTGGTGTTGGTCTAACCATTATGTACGACTAACAGTGATATATCGTACCTCAGGGCTGTGTAAATCTACAGCAGACCGTTTAGGAAGTGTTCGCGAGTCCTATGAATATTAAAGCGGGGCAGTGGGTTCTTAACTTTTAAGGAGGACTCGTTTGAAATCGGCCTATTAACGCTGTCGGTCGTTAACGAAAGGGGTGACTTTCTACGAGAGGAAGGAATTATGGCCTGCAGAGGTATCGCGTGTTTTTTTTTAATAAAAGCTTTCTTTCATACAAAATAAAGGTAAACTCGGAGGGGAAAAGTTTTTACCGTCATCATAAATAATGATACGTTATAATTTCGCAGCACGGCTGGATGGCGTTCCCATAATATGATATTACATAAAGACAAAACGTTTTACACTGCTGCACCTCAACGGAACTGATAATTATTTTCTAGGATTTTCCGATTTTTATCTCGGCGAGAAAACATAATATACTCTATTACGACGTGTTATTAAAACATACAAAAAATGTACGTAAATCTAAAATAGATAAAATGAAAGTAAAGAAAAAACCGAAGCAACCGGTCCTAAAAAATAGATTTGATATCAACTTGAGCATATAGGTGCCATATTATATTATAACATCGAAATCGGTTGAATCCGTTTGGTAACAACGGACAACAGCAACAGTAACAACAACTGAAATATGTCGTCGTCGCTTTCCCTGGCGTTTTCACACGTCATTAGCGTGCGTGGAAACCCATCAATCATGTTAATGATATCGCGGGCGCGGCGGCCAAAGGATTTCACAAATACGCGCCGTGACCCCGTGACCCGCGCAGTAAATCTCAAGTCGATTTCGTTAAAGGGTCTGCTCTTAATGGTGATATTGATTCACGAAACGCATAATAATACTAACAACAACAATAATGATAATAATAACAATATTATGTACACGCACAGTTTTGTTATCATCATATATTATAATATTATGCGCGCGTTATATACTACCTATAATAATATAATACATGCGATCGTCGTCATATAATACGCGTTGTTTACCGTGTCGGCTGGCGCTTTTTTACGGGTTCAAAGTGTGTTTTTGGGTGTGTGTGTGTGTACGAAAGTTACGTCTAAACGCTCTCGTGATTTTCCGAGTGTAACATAATGTATTGTACCTATTATATTAGTCTGTAACCTTTGCGCCGCGCCCGGACGCCTCGAACACTGCACAAAACCCAAACGCCGCCAAGGCGGTTTAATCCTTTTAGATCGCGTGGCGCGAAACTTTTAACGACCGCCATAAGTCCCACCGACGTTGTAGCAATATTTTTTGCGCTCCGTTCGATTATCGTGAGTGTATATATATACGTTTTATATAAAATATATATAACTTAGTATAATAATGAGACTCACGAGACGCCCCACGTGAAACACATCATCATTATTTTTTTTTTTTTTTTATTGAGATTAAAGTCTTCAACAACTATAATTAGTCATTAGTCTACAATTACATTTACATGAATTAAACATCATGATTATTTGCTCAACTATATTACAGTGTTGCAGGATTTACGGATATGCGATTTTTTTTTAAAATTTATTTACATGGTTGCGTAGTTATATTATTTTAAACTTTTTTTTCAATACCGATAGTTTTGAAAAAAGCTTTGAGTTAACTGCAAGGTGTTATATTCTCCTAGTGCTTCTCCCATAATTAAAAGGTGATTGAGAATGATTCTTACAGAGAACAACGACCAATCTTGAACTATATGATGTGTTTTATTGTAAGTATGGTTTATCACATTGACTGCAGTAGGGTTGTTATTCGTTTTTTATTAAGTATGTATCTATGTATGTGTGAGGTTAGTGTGTCCGATTCTTGCACTTGTAGTATTTTAATGTCTGAACGTCAAAAAGTATTGTGCTGCAAGGCATGTCATTTGTTTATCATTTTCTTTTTTATTTCTCTAAGCTTTATTATTATTATTGTTATACGCGACAACGACGGTAATAATTGCGACGTGTACCTTTTTAATAACAATATTGTGTTCTTTAGGCGAATTTTAGACCGACAGATATTTCGCAACGCGCCGCTGTCGAAGAAAATTAATGGACATCGACGCTATGTAGATTCGAATAGTTGGTTATAATGCATACGGTGCTACACAATAAAAATAATAATATTATGTAGGTTTGCTTACTACAGCAGTGAGTACCTATATAATACTTGAAAGTATATTAACGACCAATGACAAATTATTATGCGTTGCAATGTCCAAATATAATAATAATAATATATTATGTACGATTGTTGTATAATTATACACTTATTATTATTATTATTATTATATACTATAATATACACTTTTTGTGCGCTGTATGCGAGCATCATTGATTGTTAGCGTCGATAAAAACTTTGCTACATCGCCGCAATACGCATCGTATGGGCACTCTCGATGGACAATGTACGGCGAACATCATATTATAGTCTGTAGTAGTATTATATTATTTAATTGAAAAAAAAACCTCTAATGGTTCCGACGATGGCTGCGAATGATATAATTGTATTACATGTAAGTACGTAGGACACTGCGCAATATAGAGACCGTCGATGAAATGTTTTCAAAGCATCGAGTAAAAATATTATTTATTTATTTATAAAATACAAACGCTCACGGAACCTTCTCATAAGTACGCAGTGTATGGAAATATTACAAACTTAAAATTGGTTTGCAATAATGTTACTCTTATTACCAATAATTACAGCAGAGGTAAATAATAGATACTCGGTATATCTATGTAGGATACATAACATTAGAAAATTATTCTTAAGATTTAAGATATTAATGAAATTTGGTAACTAAGAAGTCAATTGAACGGGATATAAATGTAATTTAATAAAGGTTAATTAATAGTGACTGCGGATAAAGAATGAATTTCGGAATATAAGTCTTCCTTTTGTTAATGAAAACAAATCAAAATTTCTCAATTCATTATGTTTTCAGGCGAGATGCGTTGAATAAGGTGGTTATTATAATAGCTGTGAGAGGTGCGTACTATGAAATGGAATAGAGAACGTGAGACTTCAGGAACGCGACCGATATTGGGAATAATATAACTAATGTCATACGAAAAGATGGGACTCGTCGCGAATACTAAAAGAAAAAAAATTCGTTTTCGCGACACAAGGAACACAATATATTATTATAATAACCTATTAGTATGTATGGGTACGTATGGGTATGAATACACACAGTCGTCAAAAATAGTGTTCCGTGAGTGAATATATATTATATGAATCGATATCCGTCGCGGAATATTGCGAGTAAATAAGACGCTCGCTTAGCTGTTATTCACATCATACCTCGTCACGCCTATTTTTCCGTTCCATTTATATATTATATTGTTCAAAGGCGTACACGCGGCGTGGTTTGAGTGTGACTTTTGCAGGTTTACGGGACAGCGAAGTTTTCAATATGCCGTTTCAAATACGCGCCCACTAATGTATACATATATATATATATATATTATATTTTATTAAGAATGAAATCTCTGTATTTACTTAAGGCGGTTAAATATATGCGTGCTTCCCTCAGTACTGTTATATATTGGTCACTTGAGAGTAGTATAATATGTTCCTTTTGTGCTGGATCCTCTTTTTTGTTCGCTCTTAACGTTGAAAAAGTCTTTAAAGTGGGTCAATGATGGATTTTCCTCTGAATCCGGTAAATTGCGCGCGATATTTTTAAAGCGCATTATAATAATAATCTCACTGCAGTGCGTTTATTGTGCAAGATAAAAAATGTAATGTACTTTCATTTATTATCTATACCTGCACGATAACGTTTGTATAATATATTAAACAGGTATATATACAGTATATGAATATTAATTAATAATGTGCCATTTTGCCGTTAAATGGCAAATAATGAACAATATTTTTTTCATATACATATTACCAACTGTCAAATTAGTTTCAGATTAATTTAAATCAACGTTTATTTATCTAATATATTTTACATAAAAAATACATTAATATAAATATTGTAACATTATTTATACCTATTATTATATTCCTAATAATATTTAAATATTTTCATAAACAAATATACATTAATTCAATTACATTTTTTTATTGCCATGCATTAATGAATTATGATTTACATATATTTTATAATCTATTAGATTACGATAATACAACAAACATGTGAGTAATACCTATGTTTTATTTCAGCAATTCCGCGTTTAAACAGAGTTGTATAAATTCAAGTCACGCGATGTGCAAATATTATTCTAATATAAATTCTTTAAATACTTTTTTAAAATATACAATAAATACTCTAAATTATTTTAAAATTTAATTTTATAATTTTTTTTTAAATTTTTTGTTGATAAAATAATACGGCCATGGTTATTTTACTAAATACTGCGTTTTGTTAATTGAATATTAACTTACTTTAAAGAATATAACTATTTTTAAAATGTCGAAAAAATATTATATGAGCTCTATAACTAAAATGTATGAATTTAATTTCGTCAAAAATATAATTTTATTAATGATTCTTTGAATATTTATACTAAACTTTTTATTCATTAATCTTTTAATTTCTATAATTTATGTTTATAATTGTTATTTTTAAAATATATTTTTTTAACTTTATACTCTTACATTTGATGCTGTCTATCAGAATTTTCAATTATTGATATAAAAAATTGTGCATTTCATGATTTTAGTATTTTAAATGCATTATGAGATAAAACTTTAGTTAAACAATTTTTGTGAATGACATAGATATAGTTAATTATTCAAATAATTGCTATCATTCTCGATCGTTCATTCAAAGAAATCGATTACCAATAATATATATTCAATTAAACACAATAGTAATGGGCAAGTTTATCCGCCACGCTGTATGCCGTCTGTCACAAAGAACAACTTAATTGTTAAATATAACAGCCCAAAATGATGTGTGGCACAAATGGTTTATGATTAAATAGTAACAGTGCACTATAACATTGAAAATGTAATATCATTTTAAATTGTTTAGACATGTCCATAAGACATATATACGAGTATATTACAAATTTGGAAACTTTTATAGATTTGAAGCGACATTGTAAAGTCCAATTTTTTATGAATAAATAATATAGGTAATATGCAATACTCGAATAATAGTGAGTTACGTACTTTCATATTGTCCAACAGGTGTTTTCCATAAAAAAAAAATCGGATTATTATATCCCATAAAATATCCTCTGCTCTATAGATATCGTACCACCTTCTAGTATCTATATACTATCGTTCGAAATCTAAAGAAATCGCTTTTATATGGTAGACGTTTATTATTTTCTATTGTAAATCTTTTCACCGTAGAGTTGCAAATAATGAAAGTGTTTGTAAAGGAAACGAATGAATTACCTACCTATAATATGTTGTGCGAGCGCATTGGGCACGATAATAAACGTTTCTGTGCGTTAATTGCATTTTTTTCCTCTCGAATCGTGTACAATGTACACTGTACATACCGCGGGTTCTACTAAAAGTGAGAGCCGTAAACAAACACGATGCCAATGTCATACTCGTACGTTTATATTTTATATCGATGTGATACAATATTATACTATACATTAACGTGTTGGAGTGAAGACGAGACGTCTCTCGACACAACTGAATGAAATAATGAATAATTATTATACTGACATCTCCAATACCCATCCATACACGTATATGAAGTCATCCTAGAATTCAGATAAAGCTATGGTGTTAACTGCAGTAATAATATTATTGACGATAACCGGAAAAAATAAGATGATTATGAATTATAATAATAATATGTATAATATACAGCTGTATATATGGTGTTAACTGCAGTAATAATATTATTGACGATAACCGGAAAAAATAAGATGATTATGAATTATAATAATAATATGTATAATATACAGCTGTATATATATATACTATATACACCTAAAACTGATGTTTATTATTATTATGAAAAATTATGGAAGTATAGGTACCTATGACTAAAGATTTTTTTGATTTTTAGTTAAATTCTTTTAATTGTTCTAATACATTTATTGGGTATTACTGTAAAGATACATTTTATATAAATGCATCTATTCTATCTACGTGAAATTTATATTAGCTAAGTTTTTAAGCCATTACCAACTTTTAATTGTTTATAAGGGCTACCAGTGGGAATATTTTCGGGAGTCGATTATTATAGGTATATAATATTATGAAATATCTGTTCACAAAAGGTAACTGTTTTAGTGAATGTTGACCTTTTTTTAAGCGATAAGTACGGATAGGCAATAATAAATTCCTATATTTTGGTAGGAGACTATGATATAGCAGCGATTGCCAAACTAACACCATGGCACCCTTTGGAATTAGTTTGTGTTTTGTGGAACTTTGATGTCTCTAACTCCAACTCAACTTCAATTTTTCGTGAACTCTTTTTTTTTCCAAGTTTAATATAGAATAATTTTCTCAATATTCACATACATCTGGCGGAATCCTTAGGTTTCGCGGAACACACTTTGGGAAATATTGTGTTATAATACACGCTCCGCCAACATCACGATTAGGACTTTTATACCCACGGATGAAAACAAAATCTCCACGTTCTATAGCAACTGAGTATCGAACGTCATTTTTTTTTTTTATTTATTCTTTGAGAAACTAATGTCCTTCTGAACATGTCCGTGTAGGGCCCACGAGTTAATAATTTTAAATATAAATTCATCAAATAGTTAAATAATTACAGTACATTTTTATCTCATAAAATATCAATATCATAAATAGATAAATACTTTTTTTTTGCATAATGTATATTTCGATACATATTATAAATTCGTGTTATTATTACGAAACCCTTGCGATCCGCGTAACAAACTTTACATTAATCGTTTTCTGACATACATACGAATGGCACGTATAAAAAAAATGTTTAATGATAATATGCGCACGCGTACACCCGCCGCGTCGGTCGTGTACGTCATTATTTTTCATTCAGTCCTCATCGGTCCTTTTACCTCGACGCTTATATTATGTATATACATAATAATGTAGGTACAATAATATATTCATATATATATATATATATATATATATATATAGATGGCGGGCTACTGACCCCGTGACAGTCACTAACAATCGATCATTAGGTCCGATCGTAACACATTTTGTCGCGCCGATTAAAGCACGCGCGCCGCCCACGCCCGACGATGACTGCGACTGCGATGAAGTCTCCAACGTCGACGACAAACGATCCGAAAACGGTCGTTTGCGGTATTGCACAACGCGAGGCCGTGTAGCCACATATACATGATATATATATATATAAACACTCGATTATCCGCGAGCGGTTTAACCGCTTTGCGAATTATTCGTGGTCCTCCTCCCCGATACTATTGAACAGTACAAAAAAAAGTGTTTGTGGGCTGCAATACGTGTTTTGTGAACAAATAAATGTAAAAATACAACTTTAATTATCCAATTGTCTTTAAATATTATTTAATACTACGTGTCGTATATGCCGATCGCTTCCGACGTACAATAATAAATAAACACAATTAACATAGAGCACACTATTTATTACAATTTGTCCAACAGTGATCGCATCATGATAATTTTTTTAGCGGATTGACCGCGGAATTGGCTTGTCGGTCGCGGTTACCGTGCCACCTCCTATTCCGAGGATAATCGAGAGTTTACTGTATTATACAATATTATGACTATCATACCCACAATACCAGCTACGTATTTTATCGGTCGCTGACGGACTCGGCACGCCGAGGCAAGACCGCCAAAGGGCCGCCATTACATAACCTCCGCCACCGCAGTGTTTGACCGGGTCGCACGAACGCTGGCGCGTTAGTATTTACGCGTATTATACCTTTGCAGTCTGCCCCCACAAATATTGTATTAATGTATAATATATACATATTGTGTTTACGCGTGTCAGATTCGTCCTTGTATCATTCGTATATAACATTCAAATATTATATTATTGTATAAACGAGTTGCGCAAACAAACGGCACCGCATGTGTTTTACTGATTCGAATTCGACGTTTGCCCGTTCGATATATTATTATCATTATTACGCATATTATACCTACACGAGAACTGTGTGGTTCTTCGTATATGTTTAAAACCACCGCGCATATATGCCAACGGGCTTGCTTTTGTCCGCAGCCAAAACGGTGCGGAATAATAACAACTTCGAAAATTCGAATATTATAAGATATTATTACGTGTATACGCGCGTTTATTGCATAGGTATAGAACACCTAATGATATACATATAATGTTATAGAGGTAGTCATATACCTACTGCAGGCCCGAACGAAATATTTTGTAATCGGCTCACCGCCCAAACCCGCTGCAGGTTTACGCATGAAACTCGTGCGTTTCCAAAACACGACGACGTTCCGCCCAGAATTGATACAGCCATATGGCATATCCAGTGCGACGAGTTCGTAATCATTTATATTGTTGAGTACATACATTTTTTAGTATATAGTTAAGTAGATAGTTTATAGTTGTGAAGTTCGAGATCGCAAACACATTGCACACACAAGTGTAATGACATAAGTATCAAAAAAAAATTCACCTCATTGTTTCCGCCCATCATGCCGAAGGAAACACGGTATCATTAATATGGACAGTACTAGCAATGATTAAATAATATACAAATTTATTAATTGCCAAAATGTACGTTAAGAACACGCGGCATACTCGACCTCCACGTAAACAAAATTTCGCTCATCGCCTTTCATGCTATTAAATGAACAATAAAACTAATCGCATTATACAATCTTGGCAAAATCGATGGTCTGAGAACAAAAAAATAAAGTTAAATGAAATGAAAACAACTAGTCGCTCCACAGGCCTAACAATCATTTTCACAGAAAATGTAAACTATCATCAATCAATTAAGAACAGATCATGCTATAGAAGAACCGTGTTATCGAGAAACCTCCTGTACGTATAGAAAGTGGCGTCAAACGTCCAGTCTATAGTCGTATAATAATCAAATGTGACACATTTAAGTACTACGAAGTAAGGAAACGAAACAAAAGATCTGATCTCATATTCGAAAGCCAGCAAGGACCAGGACTTCCTATCTATCAGTCAGAATATGACGAACGAGTATAGTATACAAACTTTGGAAATTGTTTTTTGTTGTGAAACACGATAAGGTGTAAACGTTCTGTGAACGCACAATATTTATTTAAATATACACAAGAAATTACTATAATGCTGTCCGCAGCAGTTTTGTTTGACCATCACGGGGGAGGATGAGCGCGTTCTGCAACGGTTTTCAATCCGACAAAACTTAGATACTTTTGTCTACCTAACTGTCTATATTAAATTATATTGCGCCTAGCCGTCAAAGACCATTGAATGAAATTCGAACGACAGGAGATGTCATAATAACGGGGAAGAGTCATCCGCGCACCGCACGCACGCACATATAATAATATATTACAGCCGGTCTCGTCGTCGACCGTCCGCGGGAAATTATAATATGTGACATTTGTTTGAAAAACCATCTGTGCTATTGTGGTCGGGGGCGCGAGTATAATAGTTTATAGAAGTGCACATACATATCGCCGTCGAGTGTAGACGTTTTTCTCTCATCTGTTGTGGCGGAGGCGGCGAAAACTTATCGAGATCTGATACACTTTGGACACTCGTCTCGCGCGGAACAAAGTCTGAACGCGTATTATAATAATACACACACACACACACAATACATATGATGCATGTATTTTATTGTGTATGTGTGTGCCTATATGCAAATACGCACAGTGTACCTGTACGGATTAGTCATCGAGCAGCTATAATTGTACTCACACACATGTATATAACTATATAATATACCTCGCGGTTTTATTTATACAAATTATTATTATTATTATTACAATGGCACAGTGTAGTGTTAAAACCGACCAATGTTTTGCATATATATATGTGTGTGTGTGTGTATACATGGGTGCACATATAATATAATGTACAAGACTTCGACGCCTCTGGGCGGCTTTGCGACTGTCTATCTGTCCGTCTGTCCGTGTACTTCCATTATCTCTCTCTCTCTCTCTCACACACACACACACACACTTTTTCTATGTCCGTTCGTCCGTCTGAACACGTACGCAATTTCGCGTGGTTGCCGGTCCTGTAGCGCGTTCGCCGCGTGCCCTGCGGATGACACCTACTGAACCACCGAGGTTCGTTATTCGGTATTCACAATAATAAAACAATAATAATAATATTATTACAATATTGTGTACGACGTGGGAATACGCGTTCGGGGCCGTATATACTACATACCGATCGACCGATACTCGACCCATGATCGCATCGGTCTGCTGGCACTTTCGGCCCGGATTTTCGCTGGCGTACGGTACCCATAGAATATATAGATAATATTATTATTAAATTGTGTTCTGCGTCCGATACATCTGCGGCGCATGGGCTGAACCTAAATAATATACCTGTACGCGGCTGTACTGGTTTTGTCTAATATAGTAATGTATAATTACGCTTACTGCTTTATAACATAATATTAAAATATATTGGAACCGGGAACCATTATTTAAATATTTTAAAAACCGGGATCGATATATGTCGATATAGTATACTATACTAGGTAGGTATACGAAAAGGCATTTTCCATATTAATGACTTTGATCTTTTTGATTTGTTATATACTTTTGTTTTCGTCAATTTGTGTATAAATTATATCGGACCTGGTTAAAATAATATATTATATTAAACAAAATAGACATTTATGATTTGTTTTGTTTTTCTGGAAACCGAACCAAACCTAATAAATCGAGAAATCATAATAGAGTTTCAAACCCCGATGTACAATAATAATATACATGGGTAGTTACGATGATGATTATTCGGGATTCAAAAGATTTCCCGTGAATTCGATTATGGGATCAATTTTCACAGATATTCCACCAAATAATATTATTGTTATATCGCATAGTATCTATATAATAATATGCTAAATGATATAAATATGTGATGCGTATACTTTTATAGGTAACTCGGATTCCTATGTTACATTTTCCTTCTCCAGGTTCGTCTACAAAGAAGTGGCACATACCATTCTTTTTTTTTTTTTGTTCTACGCATCGCATATTAGCATTTACAATCGGTCTTAAAATAAATCGTGATTTTTCCGCTACTCGAGTCATTAAATTCATTGATGCCATACGATATATGCGTTTTTAATGTGTGCTTGAATCCCAATGACTCGGTGTCTCCACTCACGGTCATTAAGTAATTCAGCAGTGTATTTATCCGCGAGTCACACACATAATTTTTTATTACCTTCGCGTACCACAGGTATAATTCACGCGCATGCAAATTCAAATTAATGACCCGACAACGTTGTAAAGTTTTATTACATTACACACTTCTATTTTTCAAACGACTTTGATATGATCAACAGTTTATAATATAGTACGAAACAAATGTCTGGACAGTGTGTAGGACGTTTTTAAAAAAAATGTTTTTTTTGTTATTTCGTCGCCTTTAATAATTATAACAATTTATTAAACATGTGCGCAGCGGGTATAGAAACATAATAATATAGGCGAGTGCAATCGAATCCAATCACGATTTATACGTCGAATGTATCGATTGGTTATCGATCAATTTATGAAATGTTTTGCTATTATAAATCGGTATCGTATTACAATCCCAAATTAATATATTTAATTTTTACATAATATAAGGTACCTATACATGTACTTCGAGAATACGATACTTTGAGTGAAACTCGATACTAAAAACTCTTTTAACGAAATACAGAAAATCGGTAAGAAAAGTAATGTTGATTGAATTAAAATGATTTTAAATTATTGAAGTTACTTACCCTGCTTGGATCTTTAACACAATTTTATTTTATTTACAAACTGCACACGATTTATGCAAACAAAATATATTAGTCTCACAATGAAAAAATTAAAATCAATATTCACTATTACTGTTATACATATTGTACCGAGTCTTAAAAACTTATTAAGAAATAAAATCAATAATATTATTATTATGACCAATAATCATGACTCTCAATATATAATAGTTTAAATAATATACAACAAAATCTCCCAAAAGTATATTTTGATTATTGCAATATTATATGCAACAATTTTTAAATGTGTGTTATTTATATTATACGTAATAATATTTGTAGATTGTTATTCAATAAATATTCTATACATACATTTATAATAGTGTAGTGTTGTAACGGTTTTGATTTATTAATATTTGAGGTCAATTGCCTGTAGGCGAATTTTATCGCTGCTGTTACATTTGAAATATCGTTGAATCTGATAAATGTCCAACCAGGACAACATTATTAATTATCCAGTAAGTTCTACAGTAACCGTATAAATTACGAAATAACATAAAAATAACTGACTTACTTACGAATGTATAACTTTCATATATACTTATAAAACGGTTCGTACAGCTGGTAATTTATTAATAACAAACGAAATGATACAATATTAATTCTGTAGAGAAATTTAAAAAAGTCTTAATACGTAATAGTCGATTGTTATAATAATTCGTGATGTGTTAATACACTAGGTATAATTACCTATATAACAATCCGTAACGTTTCATAGCGTATTCAAAAGTTATATCATATTCACCCTGTTATTATCAATTGGTTAGAAATAAGTACGAGTACGTCAGGATGTAAATGCAAGTTACCTAGGTACATAATATCTGTAAATACGACTAGGTACCTATATAACAAAAATGTACGTCATGCTATTAATCACAAAGACAAATAGAAATAACGGCAATTAATTGCTCGTGTAAAGGTAAGTAATATAGCGGGGGCGTGAAATCACATTATAGGCTAAGTATACGACAAACAAAGTTAATTCATTTCATTCTGTCGCCCTTATTTTTTGCACGTTTATGACTTGCCGGCGAGGCGAGGGTCCAAACACGGGAACCATAAGTAATATTGGTTTTGGGGAACTCGTGTTTTACGGTTGGTTTTTATTACGAAATATTATTACCGCCCGAAAACGGGGAACCGAGGAGCGGGGAAAGCTGTCCAAATCCGGCAGCCGCCTTTAATCAAAAGTAAAAGCAAGCAAAAATAAGAAAACTTTTGCGCGCACGAAGATATATATCCGCGGATCACCGTTAAGTTTTATTAATAATAACGTCTTCTAGAACTCATATTTACTTATATATCACAAATGAGATGATACACGACCGGAATACGGGCCCGACGGTAATGACGAAGACAGAGGAGGTCAAAACTTTTTCCGAACCATACCCACCCCATCAACGACTCCCGAATGGAACTTTGGAAAGAAAAAAACTTATTTAATAAAAGCACTGCGAGAAAAATATGTCGTCGCGTGTGTGTGCGTGTGTGAACTTTTTGGACCCCGCGAGGGTAAGAATTTATGTCGCCCGTATATTGGACGGCTGGAAAACATCCGGAAACGCAGACAAAACACGAAACAATATTATAAATCACTCGATCGAAATACATTTTCAACAATTTGTGTGATTGAAAAATGAAAAAGTGAATATTAAAATATTTTCTCCATCACTTTGCGCCATTCTACCTAACCATTGTGCAAGCATATCGTTCATTATTATTATTAATATTATCATCGCTGCTCTTGGAAATATCTTGCAGTGGGCATTGGCGATGCGCCGCTGCAGTAGTGCATCGAAAGAAATCATCTGTAGTTTTGCTTAAATTCGCAGCGCGAAACGCCAGCAATAATTTAACGTCCTCAAATCGATTTGCAAAACAAAACGTATTGTGATTTATGTTTTCGTTCCGTCGTTTCTTTGCGCTATTTTACACACTGAATTATACACATAAAACGATATTCGTTTGATAGTATATCGATTTCCGAGTACATTATAATATACCTATTGCTAAACGGTGAACAACCAAAGTAAAAAAAAAAAATAATATAATATTCTTAAACCGAAATGCTTTGTATTTTAGTGTACTCGAAAATATTATAGACGAATATTTTATTACATATGCGTACAATATTATCATGTGACAAGAAAATATATATTACATATTCAGATAATAAATAAAAAAACCATGTAAGCCGATAAAATATTGTTTCCATTGTATCAGTTTTATAAGTATACACATAAATATAGTGATGTCGTGTGTCAACCCAAACATAAAACAAATTTATTTTGGTCTTTATTATATAATATAATAATGTATATTAATGAAAGACCGAATTTGATAGGTTTTAAACGGTTATATTTTTTCTGTGCATATTATTATATAGAAATAATTTATTAATATTCACGAACGACTCACGATCCCAATTTTTAATACTCTTTTTCTGTAGTTCTTATACGTACACTGATAAATTCAACGCAATTCGAACAACAAACTAATGTTATAAGCACGAAATATATGTTCACGAGTATTACAATCGAAATGATAAAATAAATAAATAAATACACCAACGCTTTGCTGAGTCATAATAGTTATTATATTTGAATATTACATATATTTTTTTTTTTAAGACTCGTAGAGATTATATATTTTTGAGAATCTCGCGCGTTCAAACACCTATATACTTAAACATCGAAATATAAGCATGCAATTTGAATATTATGATGTATTTCTCTTAGACATGCACCGAATATTGTTTGTGTGGCTTTGTAACGCATTACACACCTGCACGTGCAGCAGTTCCTGTCTCGTTTGAATTCATAAAAGCATTCTCTCGTGTTACCGCAGTCGGCGAAACATTTTCGATGAATAGTCATAGGCACTTTCGTCATTTTCGACCCAAAAGAGTAAAATATTTCACTCGAAAACGCTATAATATATTATAATGATTAAATACTTAAAACACGTGTATTCGCGGTGCTCGCAAAGACTCGTATTAGATTTCAATGGCACGAGCAGCACGTAGTCGACTGCATCACTGCCACGGCAGGAAGTAGACGATACGTTAACTTACCATTGCCGGTGTGACACATTCGCAATTTTCGGATGGTTACAATGTTTTTGGGGATAAAAAAACGCTCGACGTTCAAACGTGCCGATGACTCGATGTCGCTCTGAAATCCAATACCTACATGACATTATTTTGACACGCGGGATCGCGTACCGTTTAAACGCGACGATTTATGAACACCGTGTAGGTATTATATTGTATATATCGTATTATGATTAATGTACGATACATCCGATGGATATTTGCAGGGTAAGTAAGTTTTGTAGACGTGGGTGTATGTATAATGACTATAAATAGGTATGCAATTCGTAAACGTAATATTATATTTGTGATTTTAAAAACGATTTCGTATGCGAGTTACAAATTCGATTTATGAACTTTTTATTCGTATATGATCGAACAATTAATATAACCGTACCTATGTATTCTACTATTACAAAATGTAGTATCACGCGAAAACCAATAAAAAAAAATTTAAGCGATATTAATATCATATAACATTGTAGTTTGTCGTTATTTGGATTCCAATCATTGATAGTTATAGATAATCATATTCATAATATGAATAAGCAATGCAATCCACTTTTCTCCGTAACGATGACATTATTATTATACTTCTATATGCGATGCGATAATATTAATGATATATAATATTATATCGTATGGTTATGCGTCTATACTTGGTTTTTTTTTTAATATTGCGTCTGGCGTGCTGTGGCTCTTCGTGCAGGCTCTTCGTCTTAGTCATCTGTCCATAAGTTCCACCCCGGGCTAGCCTCGGGGGGGGGGAGGGCTACAAAAAGAAGAAAATTTATTAAAATTACGTGATGAATTTCACACTCTTCTCGGCTGGATATTATTATATTTTATTGCGTATAGACATGCACCGCCGCCGCGGCGGTGGCAATAATGTTTTCGCAGTTGACCCACAAAACGCAATAGGTCGGTTATTATGCACATGTACAGCGCGCGTGCATGTGCAACGTTTTATTATAATAATGTTATAATATTATGCCTGTGTACAATAAGGAGGTCGGTAAAGATCAAATTGTGCACGCTAAAGGCCCGCCCGCAAAAATCCGCGACTGCAGAATATTATTCACCACACGCGACCGTCTTTCTTCCGTTGCACCTACACGGTCGTTTCCACCATTGAAGCTCGTCGTCGTTGTTCGTGGCGCTGTTGAAACAACAATAATAATATTATGTTAACAAAACTTTTTTTTGTGAACTATAACTCAGGCAGGTATGTACCTGTATAAAGCTGGGCACTAACTAGTTAGTTATTTTAATTCGTAATAACTTTGTAACTTGACTACGAGTTGAATTATTGATAAATGTGTAAAATCTGACTCGTCAAAAACAGTACTATACAGTAACTAGTTTTTTTTTTTCATTTCAAAAATCCAAATGTTCTGTAAATTTACAATTATCGACTAATGGTAACTAACATATTGTATTCTGACTTGTTTAGTTTTTATATTGGAATAACTTAAATCTGACTAGTTGAAGAAAATTACCAACTTGCCCAGCTTTTACTTTTTGGATCACGTGTGCGCGGTTTGCTTGTTAAAAAAAAAAAAATTATTATTATCGTTATTATAATGACGACGACAGCAGTCAAAACAGTAATGCAATAATAACGGCGGCGGCGGTGTTATACATAATAATATTGAATGTATACAGAAATTCGCGCCTACGCGAGTACACGCCCTGTACATAATATTATGTTATATTATAATATAAGTCCTTTCGGGCGCGCAACATCGGCGTATTACGGTTCTCGAAATTAGGCATTATTGTTTTGTAGGACGTATTTCAGCCGAATGCAATATAATATATTAATAATTTATGCATTCTCTAGTGGGTGGTAAAGAATATATTATTATTATTATTATTATTGTGCGTCGGATGCCAACGCGTCAGTATAAAATTATTATTGCGGCCGTTTTTTTTCCCCGCGAGATCCGCAATTATCCACGCTTTACAATACGGGACTATTATTATATTAATATTATTGTTGTTGTGCTTGTTGTTGTTATTGTTGTCATTATCACACGCCGCGAGCGGATAATTTTTCCTTGGTTTTCCGCGGTCGGATTTTAGTTACAGTTCAACAACTATCAGTCACAATTTTCGTCTTAATATAATGTCATTAAAACCGTACATAAAGTTTGAACGTTATTTGCTTCCACTTATATATTGACACTTGTATTTTAGATGTTATAAAAACCTATTGATACTAAAATATCAGGATTGTGTGCAATAAAAATCAGTCGCGCAAAACGAAAAATAAAGAGATTTGTTGTTGACAAGTTTTGGGTAGGTACCATATTATATACTCAAGCGCACAAATGGAAACAAATCAATTTATAGTAATAATTGTTGAGCTATCCGAAATCTATCCATACTATAGTACTTAAATACTTAAAAACTCTTGACGATAATTTATTTTTATGAGTGTTATCATTCAGCATAGATATATACAATTTCCTTCAAATTATTATTTTATATTTTTATTCAATGATTTAAATTAAATGTTAGCTGGCACAACTATTTTCAATTAGAACTAAAGTATAACCTAACTTAATTAATTAATAATATTAATCAACCCCATGAAACGTGTGTTTCATTACACGAATTCGTATTTTATACATAATAATATTATTCTCAAATATTTGAGTTCAATACAGATTCACGTATAATGAATAGCATAATATCATAGGCCAAAGTACATAAAAATAGTATACCTAGTTAATAATTCAACTGTAGTAAAATAATATTGTAATTCATAATTATAATGAAACCTAATATAACATTTTTGTACCAATACATCATTATTATGCATCGTTAATACAATAATTAATATTTTAATTATATACATATAATAATATTTAGGTAATATGTACATAAATATCAGATACGTAATATACTATATTCTATTTTTCTCATGATAATAAATATTACAACGTAAAAAAATATGTTCAATAAACGATTTTAATTAACCGAATAGCAACTAAGGAAATAATTTTAACAATTATTGAACAAATTTACATTTTAAATGGATATTACATTTTTGTGGATTTAAACGTATAGATAGGTAACATTTAATTATATTTTTCCTAGGTTGATATACAGCAACCTCACAGTAATGTATTTACATCATGAATAATGAGTGAAAAATAATAAATATTAAAAAGATAATTTAAACGATTATTACTTGTATTATCGATTAATTTTTGGTATTGGTTTCAGCTGAAAGGTTATATTTAGGTTATAATTATATGTAGATATATTTTTAGTTTAAAAAAAAAATATGTCGTATAGTTATACATGTAATTAGTTTTCATTTTATTAACTACAACTCAAAGCGGCTTTGTAATTTTTGAGTAGAATCGTTGTAAAATTTAATCTTGCCGGAGATCGGTTAATACCACGCTTTCTTTAAATTTCTAGATTTCTTCAACAAAGTTCTAAATAGTTGTCCCTTAATATATGAAAAGCTATAGAGTCAATTGAAAAAAAAACTTCTTCAAAGTAACAGCTAGATTCGATTTTCGATCGATAGATAGGGCTACTTGAAACTTTTCGAACAATTTTGGTCAAAAATGTGTTTACAGAATATAATAATATACAAACAAATAAATCATAATTGTAAACTTGTAAACCTATATTTGGCGCTTTGCTTCGGGGTCTGAAATGTTGATAATTGACTGTTCCTATTTATTTAGTGTGTGGCCATTGTGAAAATAAAATATTCATAATTTTTTTTATTTTTATAATCTATGACTTATGAAGTTGAGTTATTATTATGTAGTTAACCTGTACAAGAATCCCACACAGATTACAGAGAACAAATAATAATTATTGTGTAGTGTAATTAAAAATAAATAATAATAATTTGTCCACCTACGAACTAATACGATTAAGTAGGTTTATAGGTATACATTTTTCATTGCATTCACGTGATAATGTTACCTATTAATCTGTTAGTAATAATGTAAGTAATCTATCTTATTGTATAAATAAATTAGTGAATTCTCAAAGGTTTTGTGTTTATTATAAATCATTAATTAATTTTGTGTTAAACATAATTTAAAGTTTATACTGTTTAAATATTTCAGTATTTTCAGTACATTTTTTACTTACAATTTGTATTATAAATATTATTTATAAAATATTTTAAAGTTTAATAATACATCAATTATTTATGATTACCCAAATATTGTACTTTAGTTAAAATCAATTTTATATGTTTTTACATTAAATTATATTAAGACTAACATCATATTTGAAATAAATAATTATATTTAAGTTAATTAATAATTATTATATTTGAGAAATACAGGACTGTAGTAATAAAAAAAATAAAAAATGTAATATTTCAATAAATTATAAACAGTTACTGTGTAAGATAATATAATCTATGATTATCCAAAGAAAGATAATTTTATACAATTTTGGAAAATTATTTTAATATTAAATTTTTAGAATAAATTAAAATTATCAAGGGTTTTTTTATGCTCTCATCTTTTAATTTGAGTTGTATAAATCGGAGGGTCATTTTTTATGCTCGTAAACAAATAAACGATCAACATTAATTTGTAGCGAACGGTTTTTGCGGCGTTTGTTAGCACTGTGTAAACAGTTTGGGGCAGGTCGAGATGGATTTTTTATGTTTTTATTTTATTTCAACAGATTAACAAATCTCCTTAATGAAATCTCCGAGCACGAATTGTTCCGAATTTGCACATGACCCGTCACCGGGATTATATTTTTAGAAAAAAACGAACCTTTTATAAATATATAATATAATATTATTTATGTGCGCGTGTGCATACGTGCGCGCGCGTATGCGACCGAGAGGCGTCGGTCCCCGGCCTTTTGATGTGTTATTTTGACGCGATTTCTAATTATATTGTGCGTCCTCCTTTCATCTTTTTTTCATACAGTATACATACGCCTATGTGCGTGTGTGTGTGTTTCGTATATACATGTATGCATGTGGTACACACACACACACGCGCGCGCCGGCGGAGGAACACAACTGTATAGGCTATTTTAATTAGCCATTAATCTGGGACTGGCGATGTTTCGCACAAAAGAAAATACACACATACATACATACATAGAAAACCGACATTTTTTTCTTCTCCGCCGTCGTCGTCTCCGTCTTGTCGTCGTATTTTTATGGACCGCGACCGTTGTCAATTAAAACCGAGCGTATGGAAAAAAAAAAAATTAAAAGTTAAACGCACGCGACACGCATGCGTACACACCCGAGCAGATTTTTGTACGTTATTCGTGCACATAATAATATTATAGCGGAGGTACACATAATATAATAATAATAGGTATAATATCGTATAATATTTTAATAGCTAACCCACCGCGTGTGTATATTATTATTACCTCTGCCCACACCGTTATGGCGTGAGGCGATGGAGGCGGTGGAGGCGGCGGTGGCGGCGGTGGCGGTTAACTTTTGTCACGGGCCGTTAAAAATAAGCACGCCTTGGCTAGGAAACATTATTCAGACCGCCGCCGCGCACTTGTATCAATGACATCACGAATTAACGTTTCCGAGCGCTTTTTAGACATAACAAATGCGCGTGCCGAACGTCCTATTGTCTCTCTGCTGCACGGCCGAACGGCGTACGTACCTGCCGTCGTAATGTATTATCGCTGCGTGTGCGCATATACAGTTGTCGAGCACGAGAATTTAAGGACCTCCGTCGCCACGATTCCAGACTTTATAATAAACATCACATCCTTTATCTGTAGGTATGCGATAATATACCATGTATTATTATTATTGCGTACCTATCACTAAACTAGATTTATCGATTTCGGAAGAAAGCATTGCATAATATATATATATATATATATATAGTAATATATATTCTCAAACGTATATTAAGTTTAAAGCGCATAATGGGTATCTATTATACTTAACTATATATGCAATGTTTGAATTGAAAAAAAAAATGTAGGCACCTAATTTTATGTGTGTAGGTGATTTAGAACAATTAGATTATAGTGATTGTACCAAGAAATTTATTAAAATGGAACTCTCTACTACGTTCTGCAGCAAGTCCCATTCCCCCGTCCAACTATTCAAAGCTGCACGAGTATTGTTACCAGGATAATTGGTGACACAACTGCAGTAATAGTTGTAGACAATTATTATTGTACCGACTTTTATTACATCCTTACTCTGTGTATTGTACATAATAATAATAATAATAAAATAATATTTGATGTATGAATTCTGATCTGTAATATTATATCTAATACAATTCCAATGGCGATATTCGCGTACACGTCTTATTGTATTGAATACAACCTAACCTGCAGCAAACTGCATTGAAGCAATATAATATTATAATTGCATATTTGCATCGATAACTACTTAACGGGCACTTGCCACACGCGTTTTCACGTAGATTCATCTGTCCTTAAGTATATAGGTAGGTACTGGCAGTGTATACATTTCTGTACAGACCATTAAAAATAAATCGTTGAATAATAGGTACATCTTTTAGAAATAATGTATGCAATTTATAAGCTTGCGGTCTGCTGGCTGTCATATGTCGTCACAGAAAAAAAGAGTCTTATTATTATTATTATATAGCGAATATGAATAATAAATTACATCTCAGCATTCAGCAACAATGACATGAGCAATTGAATAGGCTAATATGATTTATCGTCTTTTTTATGTTTAGGTATATACTATTTCAAAGTTTTAAATATTTATTTACCTGTGCCATTAATTTATTACGATTATTTTTATTCAAACAAACGAACGAAATTGCTGCTCTTGTATTTCTTCTAATGCGTATGAGGTCAAGTGCATTCACAGAATCACCCAACAGGCAGCCGCAAAAAATATGTCGTATAGTATTAAAATAATAAATGTTCCTCAATAATTATCAATACTGCGAATATCACGTGATCTCTGCTCATAATATTGCAGTGTTCAATACGTAATCGATAACATATAATATTATATAATATATAAATAGAACACTATAATGATAAATAATAGTTGACCAAAATTTTTTTAATGAACCGCAAATTAAGGTGATTCATTTTAAATCGTCGACAATACAAAATGCATTCATCCATAAAAAAAGTAGTAATTATTATTATAGTAATTAAATTTTACTATAGAAATGCATCGTTATATTATACGCATAGTTTGTATAAATACCCTATATCAGGGCTTACAAACGTTAATAAAACATAATACATCATTAACAAAACATAACGCAAAACGTAATATTTAGTATTAAACAAAAACTAGCGGAAACGAAATAAATTAAAATTAATTTACTTAAAAGATGTAATATTGCAGGTTTCATAAAAATATCTATTCCACGTGATTTATTTTCATCTTAAAAATCAATTCAAAAATGTATTATATTCCATATCTGGGCCATTCTCACAATAAATATTATTTTTAACGATAAACATAATAGGTGTATGATGTTTAAATTCTGAATAACAATAAATGCACAAATTGTGTAACATTATACTTTTGAATTAATGCAAAAATTGTATACCTAACGTTATTAGATTGTAGATAACGTAAAATAATTTTTTTTTTTTTAATTCAAGCCCTGCTCTATACTCATAATTCATACTATAGGGCAGGGGTATCCAGCCTCTTGGGAAGTCGGGCCACATCAAGTAACAATAGAAGTTCTCGTGGGCCACAAACATTTTTATAATAATACATTATTTATAATTATAAAATAGCGGATAGTGAATAGAAATAGTTTATTTATATTTATTGTAGTTATTATAGAAAAAAAAAACATTTTTTTATAATTCAAAGAAGAACATACTTAAACTAAACAAAATCAATGTGATATTAGAAATTTGTTTTGAGAAAATTTGTACAGGGACCACATCAAAAGCTATCACCTGTTATAGGGGGTCTCCAAACATTTTTTTATTGAAACGCTCTATGAAAAAAATTAAAAGCTCTTATTAGGCCAAAATCATGTAAGTAAGCACGCATATATAATTTTTAATTGTAAAATTTATATTAAACTATGATACAGATGGGTTATAATAACCTGACACATGACGACGAGTGTATCGTGTGATAATGATTTGGTATATTGTCATATTAAAGTATTTAACATAATATAATTTTAGGTTATTCATAGTATTTCAGAGAAAGGCTGGTTAAAACTTGTTGATCTCAGGTTGTTGTTTGGAGACCCCTGCTAGGTCTATAAATGTCGTGTATTGTATTAAACACGTTTTTTAATAAGCATTTCCGTTTAAAGTCTGACTACATACGTGTTTTCGTTTCAATATGTAAACTACGAATGATTTTCGTTAAAAACAATATTATTATATGTAAAATATCAGTGGGTATATCAGTCAACAACAAAAAAACTAACAGTTGCACCAATAATACACACGACGACTATTTATACACATACACACCGAGAATTTTAACTTTCTTAATCTAAAAGTTACACCGACACTGAATGCACAATGGGAACGCGAACGATAAATTATACGTTTTAATATAATAATATGTTTACAAATATTTTAAGTTTATAGCTTTGAGTATATTTTAACTATGTGTTTTGTCAGTATGATTGCGCTATACAATATAATATACGTAGAATCCGTCTATACTATAATACTAGTGTGAAGTAATGTGTATGTATACCAATATATATATATATATATAAAGCTGTAAGTTATCGTTTATTAGTTTGGACTACAGTTGAGAAATACACCGAGAACACCTAAGTTCGTGTGATGTTATTTTATCTTTCCCGTATACCTGCTATTATTATAAATATATCTACTCGCATCTATTATATAGGTGCATGATGGCTACAACATGAATAATAAAGTAAAAAAACGGCTTTCAATAAATAAAATTTCATTGGCGTTCCTTCGCTTTATATAATGATGTATATATATATATATATATATATATATTATGTATATATAGTGTTGTGTTACACTACGCTCCGGCGATATATTTATCTTTTCACATATTAACGTTTAAATATTATGTACCGTTCGGAATCTTCACCACTATTATTTCTAGATTAAATAATGTAAGGGAGCTCTAATGTCCATAAATTTAAATTTATGTAACTACCGTGTTGTGTGTTTAAAACTTTGGTAATTTCATAAAATTTATCGACTGTATAAAAGCAGAATTCTATATTATACCTATGGAGCAACCCAATGAATAACGGTTGGAAATCGTTAGATTTTTTAGAAATATTTTTACCCGAAATCCGTCCTGACCACTGGGTCAGCAACCATTTTGGAATCTCAGACAACATTCAATAATTAAAAAGGTTTCGTAGTTTATACGAATATAAAACTTTGATACTCTTATTTTAAAAGTGTTTCATTAGATAATAAATAATACATTTAAAAGTTTAATTTATAAGAAAGCTATTATATAACAAAAAAGTGGGGAAATTATAATTATTTTGTGATTGTTCTCTATTTTTTCAATTTCCACACATCAAAAACTGTACCTACTCTAAATATCAAGTGGTATGTAGGTCATATATAATATGTTAAACGTAATCGGTATGGATTTTTATTTTTAATAAAAAAAAAAAAAATAAAAAAAATGAAAATGCCTGTTCTAATGTAAATCCAAAGTATCTAGGTAATTTGTTCTGCAACCTTTAATAGCTATATTTATAATTTTTTAAAAATGATAAAGAAAATTCAGCAAGAAACAAAACTGTCAAGAAAGGTAACATCTGGTGATTATTTATCTTTTATTTCCATTTGATGTCCAACTGGAACATTTATCAACATCGGTATTAAACGGATCGGCCTGTAGTTTAAAAATGCTATGAACACATCGTTTCAGCAAGACACTATATCTTGACCACGGTACAATAATATACCTATTGCAACTCGTCACTCGCAAACAATACGATTACTGCACGTTGGTATAAACTAGCAAATGGCATTGCAAGTATTAAGGACTATCTACGTCGGAGCAACGCGATGATGGAAAATAGGTGTAAGAATTGCGGCGAAACCGATAAATATCAACGACATTGTAATATACATCGCAAGTGCAGAGGAGAATTTCGTGAACAATGTACTTGCAGCGGATTATTTCAGAACGATATCCAAACAATGCGCATTGACCAGCGATTTATACACATACATATATAATATAAACTTTCATCGACTCGTATTATTATAATTATTATCATTTTTTTTTTTTTTTTTAGAAAATGTCTCCGGCGCAGGGGCCTAGTCGTAGGTATGCAAACCGCGACAGGTAATATATATATATATATATATATATATATATAATAACAATGTCGTGATAATTTCTCAACCGATCGGTGGTGTGGTCGAAGACGGTAAAATATCTTTAGAATGTATGTTATAGTCAGCACGCGTCGAAAACGCAAATCACGCGAGCTCGCGGGGAACGGAAGTCGTAAGTCTGCGGGATAACATAATAATATTATTATGTGGTATACGCAATCACGTCGTGTTTGTATTATCCATTATTTTTTTTATTACATTAATGTGACTATTAAATTTTCTTATTCTTTATCGATATCGTCCCGTGCGGTGATGGGCACCTAAACTTTAGGTACCCACGCTCGTAACGCGACGACTGGTTTTCGGCGACCGAAAACCGGTCGCAGACGACTCGCGGCCGTGCCGGGCGCGTCGCGATAATAATTATTATACCGTTGTCGCGTTAAAGTTAAACTGCAACATTATTATTGTCATTATCACACGACGATAAGTCAGCTCGGATCGGCTGCCAGCGCCCGCGGCAGCCGCAGCGCGCCCCACGACCGTTGCACAATCCACCGGCCGTCGTCTCGCCGTAAACAATACGTCCTGCAACAATATTTCATGGCGCGTTACAATAATAATATCGTAATACTGTAAAATACAAATATTAATAAAACAACAACGTTTCATAGGCGCGCGAGAGACCGTGCTTGAAGACTTTCGGCCCAGTGGAGTTACGGCCTCTTGGCACGATACTCGCGTCGAAACCGGCTGCGGTGGTGCTCTCGCGCGAGAGCACACACACACACACACACACCACATAATATTGAGACATCACAGTCCCACCGGGTGGTCTCGTGCGCGCACACACACACGACGTAGGCGCGACAATGCGGGGAAAAACACGATTTCTTCTTTTCCCTTTTCGCCGCGCGCGCGTGTATAGATGTATTTTATCATCGTTTCCCTCCCTTTCTCTCCACCACCCCGCCACGAAGGTCCCGGTTTCGGTGTGTATATATATATATATACGAGAACGTGTCGTGATTTACACGTCCGGGAAACCCGGCGGTGCGAATAACGGGATGAACGTCCCCGCCCCGCGGGGTGGAAAGTGCAAAAATGTGTCTCTCCGCGGCCGCGACGACGACGGGTAGAAAGTAGATTCGGTCGGGTGGTGTTTTTCGAAAAAAAAAAATAAAATCTAAGGGCACATGCGGTAAATCGCATTACTGCGGGTGGGACGAAAAAAAAATAAGCGCAGAAACGACCGAACAAAGAAACAAATGCGTGCGGACCTACCCGGTTTCGGGCGTAGCAGTGAGTGGCCCGCGTTCCGCACACCCGCTGCGATTTTTATTCTTCGCCCGGTCGCAGGATTATTGTCGTCGTCGTCGTCGTCTCTCCGGATTAGTGGAACACACGTATTATTATTTTATTCTCTCCGAAGTAATAATAATAATAATAATAATATTGGTTAGCGTGGTCGCCTCTATTATATTATTATATTACTATTATTACAATATACATGCTGGCGTCCGAATTTCTTTGAATCGCATCTGGAACCTATTTCGTATTGACCGATTATATAATAACACTCTCGAATCGGTCCAATTATTATCATACACTGCGGACCGCACTAGGTTATTGTTATTGTTGATTCTATTATTGTTATTGCCTACGTGTGTTAAGGGTATATACTACATACTGTGTGTGTTCGTTGACAAATCGTCATTATATACTTCCGTAGCACACAATAAAAACGAAAGTCGAGCAACAGCCGTATCACGCTGTTTCGGGTATGCACACCTTTACAATTATTATGATCATGTGGCGACGACGAAAACGGTTCTCTTCGTCTCTTTTCGAACAACAATTATTATTATTGTTATTATTTTTATGTCTTCTCAATGAATAATCGTCGCGCCGAAGACCCGTAATTCGGTATTACAATAATCTTCGCACGGCAAATCTATTGAGAACGCTCGTTCAAGGAATTTTTGTCCGTACCCAAAATATGCCGAGACGTTTGTTTATAGCGTGCACAAAATAATACGTAGAATCATGCGTATAATATTTTGTTATACGATTTTTGGTTGCAACAAAAATACACTATAAGCATATTATTGTTATTATTTCCTGTTTTATTATTGCACATATCGCATTGTAAAAATTACAGAGGTAAACCCGGATCTTTGACTGACTGCAGTGCCCGAGTCGAACACATTTTATTCGGAGCATTTATCCATGTAATCGCCCAAGGCCAATAGTAAACACAATGCTCTAACGGTTCTTGATATTTTTGATTCAATAAAAATATTTGTATGCCACGAGCACCCCAAAATTCAAAAAAATAACTGCTATTTTT
>JACXSJ010002655.1:0-39492 GCA_014851325.1 Pentalonia nigronervosa | reverse complement strand
ATTTCTTTTCTCCGAAATGAAATACGAGCTAAACGGCATTCAAATTCAAAAACTCGTTAATCCGGGTATAACTACAACACTAAAAGGATATTGTTCCTATAATAAATCTGACATTACATCACGTTATAACACAGCCTGGGATACTGAGATGAAAAATGTTAATAATGATTTTATCGAGAGCGGTAAGTTTAATGGCTGTATTAATCTCAAAGATTTGTTTGGTTTTTGTGAAGATTATAAACGTATTTTAATTAACTGTAACCAACAACTTATAATGAATAGAGCTTCGCTAGATATAAACGCTATTAAGCAGTTCAAAAGTAACGAAATAGTCGTTTCGCCTAAACTAAAAGAAGTTAAAATAGAAATCACTAAAATATTATGGAGAATGCCTATGGTTAGGGTCAGTGACAAAGAAAAAATACAGCTGTTGAAAGTGATAAACAATCAAAAGCCGCTAACATGCACGTTTAGGTCTTGGGAGTTGTGTGAGTATCCATTTTTACCTCAAAACACAACACACTCCTGGAAAGTAAAAACGACTAATAAATTAGAAAAACCACGTTATGTTATAATCGGTTTTCAAACCGACAGGAAAAATAGTTCCAATAAAGCAATGTCATATTTTGATCATTGTAAAATCAAAAACTTGAAGGTTTATTTAAACGCTGAAGTATTCTCCTATGAAGATTTTCAAAGCGACTTCACTAAGAATAAAATAGCTACATTATACCGTGCGTACGCAGAGTTTCAAAAATCTTACTATGGACGTGACAACGTTACACCTTTATTAACTCGATCAGAGTTCAAAACTAATTGCCCAATTACCGTCGTGGATATGAGCAGACAGAACGACAATGTCAAAACATCTACTGTTGACCTGAGGATTGAATTTGAAGCCGAAGAAGCGTTTCCAGCCTCCACTTCAGCATATTGTTTAATATTACATGATCAAATTATAACTTATAATCCATTTAATGGAGAAGTAAGAACCTTGTAAACCTTAATATTAATAAATAAAAATACTTTTTTGTTATATATCATGTTTTTTTTTTTTATTTCACATAAATTATTTATTTTCCTACAAAAATTAAAATAGTTGACGTTTTACTTTACGTACTGGTGCCGGATGTACGGCGAATGTTGATTGACATTGTGAGGGTGTTTGAAATCGATTGAAAAAATCAGGTCCATCGTTTACATCGCATGACTGTGAGCCTTCATCTGGTGACTGTGGGCCTTCACGATAATCTATCGACTGTGAAAATAAATATAAAAATACTGATTTTATTTAAAAAATATATTTTTTATAAATTACCTTAGCTAGAATATTGTCCTCTGACTGCTTAAATGCACTGAGTGAATCGTTCTGCATGTTGGGTATATTGACGATAGGGGAGTAGCTCGATGAATCCATGGAGAGTGATTCATCATGAAACTAAAATAAGAATGTATTAAATATTATTGTTTATACATTAATATATATATTTCTGAATTACCTCATACGATATCGCATTCTTCCGATTTATCCAAAAATCGGCTAATTGTTCCACAGCACAAATCTGTATTTGTCGAGCAAAGTTAGGAATCGATTGAACAGCTTGATCAACTTCCGTGTTCTTAATGAAAATTTTCATCTCTTCATACGTTTTTGATGGTGAATTCATCTAATAACATTTTTTCTCTAGGTAGTTAGCAATTTCTTTATATTGTTTTGCAATTATCGGAGCTGTGAATACTTCTTTTCGAACAATGGTCTCAAAAATAGAATGTTCTAAACTTTGTAGCTGCATAAGATCTTTACGATTCAAAAGAACTCTACATCCTTCTCGATTTTTCACTTCAATCACTAAAACGTTTTCACCACTGTATACCATACTCGATAATTTAAAAATATTGTCTTCATGAAATATGACTCGCTTATACTTTTGTGGTATGTCTAATATAAACGATAAGATATGTCCCATATACGAGAATATTTTTTTCAAAAAATCGGAACTGATTTGTACATGGCGCGAAGAAGTTATTATATGTATAGCGATTTTAAATTTATCGGATGGATCGACACCGACATGAATGAACTTACGGGCTGCAAAATCAACTATATAAATAGTAGATTCGATGAGTTCAACCGGTGGTGTAGGTGGTACATAAGTGTAGGTCTTCTTCGATAAACCTGTGTTATCTGCAATTGAATTGGCTATTATAACACTTGTAAAATTAACACTGAATAATTTTAAACACTTGGAAAAACGTGGACGGAGCAATGGTAAACGTAAAGGTATGGGTGCCAGGAACAGACTGATTTTATCTTAGCGGACGACGGGGCAAGTGTCCAGAAATCTCAGCATTTTTGGTTTTTGGTAACATTTTAAGCCAGGGCTTGTTAAAATATAAATCGAGTATTTACTATGTTAATTGCATATATCACTATAGATTTACGGCTATTTTGGGGATCATTGTATTGGAGAGAGTTAGATACAATTTCTAGGAATTATCCCATACGTGCCGCTAACAATTGATGTTTATGCGGCATTTATCAAACGCACCGGTTATAATAGATTTTGACCCAATATATTTCTATAGATAATAGTTAAATGTATATCGCAGCCTAGACTTAACAAGTGCCGCCATAAAACGTGCTGATGGTAAACATTTGAGGATTAAATATATAAAAAGGACTTTTGTGCATATAAGGTATTCCTTTACAAATCCTATGTATAACAATAGTTATATACACTCGTGTTGTTGCAGGCATATTCCAGAGGAATGTTTTTCTTAAATAATATAAACATTTTTAACTCCCATTGGCAGGCGCGAAAAATGATATTATAAATAAGGGGTTAGTAAAGGGGAGGGTGCTATGGCGGGATGTACCTGTGAGTTTGTATACGTATTCACGGATAATATGATTTATGCAAATTTATGCAAATTTACACAAATTTATTCAAATTTATGCAAATTTATAGTTGAACGGTACGTGTATATAGGTCACTTGAATGTGAATAAATATACAAGTTTTGAGATGTGTATACGATAATATGGTGTATGTACAATAATATGGTGTGTGTGTGTGTACAATAATCTGATAGGAACGCGAGTGATAACACCCATGCGTAGATAAAATATATACAATGATAACGTCATGTGCAGGCGCGAAAAAATATATATCGGTTACGTGTGTGATATGTTGTCACATGCGCGTGCGTGCATACGTTTTTCTTTGTGCATGCGCGAAAAAAAATAACGTCACGCACGTACGAGACAGGTGACGGCGGAGGAGGCGGAGGCGGAGGCGGAGGCGTTGGGAGGCGGAGGGGGAGGTGGTCCCAGGATCGGCAAATTTATACTACTAATATATTCATACAGATTCGTTCCGTCCAAGTAAACAATCCATATTTCAGGTTTCGATGACCTGTAGTCTGGAACATTAACATTATTAGCCTTGGCATACTGTTTCACGGTGCCTGTATCAATTCACCTCTGATGCCGGCTTCTATTATCAAAAGTTTATCATAATCCGATAAAAGTTTCGGCTCAACACCCTTATACATGAGCATGCAGTCAAATAACATCCCCGGTGCGGTATAATAATAACTAGGGCCCAATCCGTACGTATCCAAACACAAATTTCTAAAGTTTTCAAAAACGTCGACCAACAACATGACGTAAACTTTTAAATATAAATCGCTATATTTTCCGAGAGTCTCGCATTTGAATCGGCTCCAAATTGCCTTCGCGTGATCATAGTGCTCATCCGTATATGCTTTTCGATAAGCGAATTGTAAAAATGTTCTTTTTGCAATAGATTCATTTCATTACATTTTTCCCAACTATCCGTATATTCATATGGATAGAATCCTTTCTATGTCAGTAGGTTTAAATCATTTGAGCAAAATATTTTCCTCATTTCTTTAAACTTTTACGTATTGCTTCGCGCTAAATTATTAGCAAGACTTTATAATTTAGATGCCATGAAGCGATATGTGTCGACAAATCTTATCTAGAATACATTGGAAAATATACTTTGTAAATTATATAAATTTTTCTTCTGTATTTGTATAACATTTATCGATTTAGTGTCAAAATCTAATTGTGTAATAGGAAAATGTATGTCATAACCGGAAAGGTTATGGAAACAACATGGTACAAATTTGGACTATTGCAATTTTAGTTGCATTTATTACAAACCGTATGTCTGTACTTCCCTATTAAATGATTATGGTTTCAAACATGTAAATTATTAGAATTAAATTTAGATTTGCTATTTGATATTGATTTACTTATAATTTAATAACACAATCAATATATTAGAAATACTTATGAGCATACATTTATTATTTAAATACACAAAATATTATACTGGATATATTATATAGTTCTTCACGTATACTGCCATCAAGAGCGTATGTAGGGAAAATGCCGTTGTCCAGATCAGGCACATGATCGATGGGTGTCATCCGAGCTAAAGTAATAGTTTTATTTAGATATTATCATAATGGATGTACATAGATGTCCATATTATATATATTATAAATACTGTGTGACTGTATATATAATATAATACATATCTTGCTATTTTTAGCACTTTTGTTAGTCATTGGTTATAAAAAGTGGCTATCATTAGAGTGATATTGAGGCAGGAAATCCATATATAAGTTCATATGATTGGTGTTTGGTTATTGTTATCTTATGGTGTTGCATATAAACATTGCATATAGAGCACACTCATCATAGTCATTTAGATATTTGTCGGCATAATGTCATAGATAAGTGGCTAACGTTTGGTGTGATCTTTCAAGTCCTCCTTTAGATTGATGATATGGTGTCATAAGAAATTTATCTATTTGAAGTAGCTTACAACTACAGGCAGTAAATATTTTACTCATGAATTCTGTATCAAAATCTATTAAGATTGACTTCGGGATTCCGTGATAGCATATAAAACCTTTAACATATTTTTTGATATAAAATTTGCATTATGAATTACTAACAGATATGCTCTAGTAAACTTAGTTAAATCGTCTTTAGGTGTCAATATAATATAAACATTTTCTTTTTCAACAATATTTAAAAGTATACGTTCAAATAGTTTTGAAGATTTAGTTGTGATAGCCATGAGTTGTTTGACTGTTATATTTAGCTTTTGTCAGTATTTTATTTTTGTAATTAGATAAAGGATAATTCTCCCGTTTACTTTTATAAAAGCAATTTCTGTACCACATTATTTTGATTTTTAATTGTTTAATTTGACCATATTTTCTTCTAAATTTGATCGAGATTATATTTTTATTCATATAAAAATCTTGAGAAACACAAGTCTTAGTGTATATTTGTCTTTTGCTTCGAATAAATGACCTACTGTATCATTAATATTACTGTTGATAATGTTACACGTTGAGATATTTCTTCAAAACTTTTCTGTGTTCGTTTATCAATTAGATTTAACCGTAGTAGAAGAAATCGCTATTCTCCTAAGAGTGTCAGTATTTGTTTTCAGGGCACCTGGTATGTAAATTACTGTATAGTCGTATTCTTCTCGCAGAAGTCACCACCTAGTAAAGCAAACATCATTTAACTCCGAACATCCATGATAGGGGTTTGTGGTCCGTTATAGTATTGAATTTTTGGCCGAAGATTTAATGATGAAATTGTTTAACTGGCTAAATTATTGATAATAGCTTCTATTCAGTTTGTTTTTTTTTAAAGAGAGACTTCGTATAGTATAGTATAAGCATTAACAATGTCTTCCCATACCGTGACTCATAACGTATAAGGTAGTTTTCCCGTAATGCTATGTTTGAGGAGTTGTACATAAATATTGCACACGTAAGTGTAAATGTCCCAGCTTTCTGATTAACTTCCAAATAATTTTGCAGATTCTCCTATAGTTCAGTGGTTCTTAAGTGCTCCGTTGGCTCGATAATGGTAAAGATGGACTAATCACATTTGTACGTACTATAAAAAGAATTTTCAGACACAAAACAACATACATTATTGTAAAATCAAATATAATACATTCATCATATCTCATAATCCAGAATTTAAAAAAATATATTGAAAATTGGTAAAATAAATCAAGTTTAGTTATTTCAGTTAAAATAAAATTTAATTTAACTTTTATTATATATTTATATTTTATATTAAATGGTAGTGATCGACAAGTAGACATAAACAATTAACGAACCACTAACTATAATTTTAACTCTTAAGTTATAGAGAGAGTACGAGCATGATTCATTTTTAAAACAATAGATTGCTTTGAAAAATGAAGGGTGAATTAGCTCATACGTGACATGGAGCACCTATTTTAATTTCATCGAAATTTACATTATTCATAACACTATATAATATAATATTACACTACGTATAATGACACGGGAATGTATTTATTATGAGATAAGATAAATGTATATCACTTACAATTTTAGTTTTTTATACAATAACTAAATATATTTATGAAGAAAAAATATGTTTTGCCTAATTAGTATAGAAAATAAATTATAGTTTACTAGCATAACCTCAATTAAAAATAAAAACTCATAGGTATGTATAAGTTATAAAATCACAAAAGTAAAACAAAAATTATTTGGTATTTTTATCGTTATGCCTTATACCATTAAAAAAAATTATTTGTTCATAAGCACTTTCGTCCATTAATTTAATCTCAAAACTTTGTTTTAAAATATTAATAGGTTTGCGTTCTAAAGGGACTAATGAAAGCATAAGTAATGTTATACAAATGAGGTAACTATTATTTTAAAACCAATAACTGTACCTGATATTTTGTGTTTTTAAAAATACCATCACTGTTTCTACACATTTCAATATTAAATCAATCTGTAGGTTAGGCATAGGGTAAAATATCATACCATGATACATAACCAGAAAAATAATAGATTACTCGCTAAGGAGACGATTATGCACTTACATAATATACATTCAAAGGATAGTACCTACATGACGATTCATATATACCTACGTGATTCCTATTTTAAAATCCTGCTTGTCGAGTAAATATTATTATATTGATGTTGAGCCGTCTATTTGATTCTGAATTATTAGGGTCAAGATCGCATTATGGACTCCCGACGTTTTCCCAATTTACAACCATATAATATATTATAAGTAGGGACGTATTTACATTGGTTCAACAAAATAGCCGTCACCTTAATCTAAATCGAATAGAAAACAACAAAAAGATCGAGACGACTGTTTATTCGTATGATGTAAAATAATTCGATAACGCATTTATATCAGTGAATGTATAAATGGGGATCATAAACATTTTAAACGTTGTTTAAAAAAAGTTCGATGGTTAACCAAGTGCATGATTTTTATTTGATACAGCTAACAAAAGTTTCCAAGGAATTTACAACGAATGTTTATATTTAAACAGTAACCCGGTGGAAAAGTTTTATTCAACACAAACTATATAAACCACTGCAGGTTATGGTTAATAATACTGAAGATTTTTACATTATATTATTAATTTAGTTCGATAATTAAAAATTAAAGTAATCCAAGTAGGTTAGAATGTAGGGATTTGATTAACTAAGATACTCGAATAATACATCATTACTCGCGTTGGTATAGCTAGTGTAGCGGTAAATTATTATTGCATACACGAGAGCAAAAATAAATAATTATAATACAACAATTAAATATTAAATTGTACTGACATTTTTCTCACTTTTTTTTTTTTTTTTGCTAACGCATAGTAAATTAACTGAAATAATTAAAAATTATTCAACTAATCTTAATGTGCATATACATAAGATATGTAGAGCTTCCAGAATTGTAAACTTTGTAAAAACGAAAAAAAACATGACTTTTGTTATAACATATAAGATCAATAAGTATAATATGAACATTCTTTGCTTCGTTAAGAATATAAAATTATAAACTATATTATAATATGAATAAAAATTGTTATTCCTTTCTAACATGTAAATGTATAAATCACAAACTTTTACATTTCATACATCTTAGATTCAGAACAATGTAAAAATGTATTGGTTTTACACTAGTAAATATATGTATAATTTCTTTGGTTATCATTATTCCTGGTAGTAAAAATGCTCAAATAGTTCAATATTATTCAAAAATTATAAAAACGTCGAAAAATGTTAATTACATTCATCATACAATCGTATGATACAAGCGTAGTTACGGGGGGGGGGTATAAGGGGTTTCCACCCCCCCCCCACACCAAAAAAAAAAACAAATATTTTTTATATTGGTTAGAATTTTAAATAATAGATAAATAATACTAGTACAAATTAACATGTGTAATATTATTATTACCATATATATTAATATAGTTATAGAAATTATCCGAGGTTTACACCTCTAAATTTTATTTTAAGAAAACCAATTATAAAATCGACGAAAACAGCGATAACGGCCTCCGACGTCCAACACGTAACAACACGAGCATGCCGGTCGATAATACGATATTACGATCTGTTGGCCGTCATAATATTTCATTTGATTTGTTAGAGTTTGAAACTTTAGTATCGTTACACGATACGCCAATCAACTATCGTTTAAGATTTAACTATGGATAAATTTGTTATAAAAGTAAGCATATTAAACAATATTGCATTATTTTTGTACAATATTAGTACATTAATATGATAAATTACTTAATTACGCATCACGTTGACCGCCACGGGATTTTTCACTGTGTTACTTAAATTTGCTATGAGATCTCATACTAAATCTCAACAAATTACTAAAAGTTTATTGTGAGATCTCGTATTAAATCTCACCTATACGAACATTCTATTAATGAGATCTCATTGTAGGTCTCAATAATCAGTATTTTCTCGTCGGGTTCTTATTCTACAGTGTTACCACATTCAATTGGTGTTTGTAGCTTGAAAATACCATTATTAGTTTTTTTTTTTATCAATATTTTAAAATCATTGTTGTTATCAGTAACTATTTATACATTTTACTATATTCTGTGATTTTACTTTATTTACTTGTTGGCTATTGCTACTAAGTACTAAATTGTCACTACCAAAGTTGAATATTTAAATGTATTTTTGCAGTTTTGATATAGTTTTTCACATTTTTGTTTGATGTGTTATAACTAAAATGAATGAAGAAACCATAAATCAAATGTTAAATTCTTCATTTGATTGTTCAGAATGTTCAGATGATAGTGATAAAGATCCCAATTGGGAACAAAATTATGAAATAATGTCTACAAGTAAGTTATTTAATCGATGTACTTTGATCTAACTTACATATGATTTTTAAATGTTCTACTGTTAGAGGTTTTTCTTCTAGTCAACAACAAATTAATAATGATACCAGCCATATAAATGTAGTTTCTATAGATTGTAGGTAGTATATTTTGCTTAAACTTGTGTTTATTAAATATTTATAATTATTAATTAATAAAAAAATACAATTTAGGAGGTGAATTATAAGAATATATAATATATAATTATTAAGAAAATATGCCCAGTCTCATAGTTTAAAAGTACAAACAAAATGCCTGGCATGTAATAAATATTATTGTACACAATGTTTTAACAAGGATCACAAAATCACAAAATAATAAGATGGATCAGAAATTATTTATAAGCAGTTTTAAATAAGAATTGTATTTTTTTTAATATTATTATTTACATAAATATATTTTATATTTATTGTACTACAAAAGAAATATTATAATTATTAGTTATTTTTTGTGATTTATGTCCTGTATTACATAGGTACATGAATTGTTTTTGAATATTATTTTATTGTTTATTACAAAAGTTTTAAAGTTATTATGTTTAACATTTCCTATGTTATTTTTATCATAATAAGGTATGCTTTTGCTTATTATTTTGTAAATTATAAAATAAAAGTCTACTATCAGAGATTGTTTACATATTATTATAATATTATTCCCTTTTTTGTTCAGATAATGTATTATTTTATAAAATAAATAAAAATCTATTTGAGATTTAATGTTAAATCTCAATCGAAGTACTTTTTTCATAGTGAGATTTAGTTTGAAATCTCAAGATAATGGTCAAAATATTAATTTTTCAAGTGGTGACATCCTACAGCCATGAGATTTAATATGAGATCGCGGCTTATATTAAGTTGCAACCTAAAAAAATGTTTTAGGTGAACGATATTGAATGTAAGTACAAATTTTGAATAAAATCAGACAATGTTTATCCAAAAAATTTTTTGAGTAAACCTATGAAAAATCCCTTGGCGGTCTGGACAAAGTATGTTGAGATCTCATACAAGATCTCATGGCGGTCAACCTATGGTGTTACGCATAGCTTAAACTCTGTAAACATTATTTTATTTATTCTAATAAAATAATAATTTAATTATTGTGTATTTAACAGTTTTAGTATTTATTATTTATTTTTGTTGATGTTACTGTTTAGTATTTAATATTTATTTTTCACTACATAATACTAGATTCTATTACATATATTAGTATATTCGTATATTTTAAAATATTATAATATTACTTAACAAATACTAACAATTGATCAAAGTATTAATTTTGTATTTTAGAAAACGAAAACAAAAGATCCTACTATAGAAAATTCATTAGCACCTAAAAATGATCTAAATATTAAGACTCTTGAAACCTGTATACCTTCATCTTTTACTTCGGTTGATTTAAGAATTAATGACATAACATATTTTGTTAACCGTGTATTGTCTCATAGTGAAATTCATACAGTTATAAATAGTATATGGACACCAGATATAACGTTTAATTTTCCTATACATAAAAAACTAATAACTTGTAATTTGTATCATAAATATATTTTAACTCCCCCCCAAAAAAAAAAAAAAAAATTGTATCTACGCCACTGCATACAATAATGTTAAAAATAATTAATATTATCATTATTTTTTCTTATTCATTGCCCACACACACTGCCGCAGTAGCAGGACATTTTGTCAGACTGTATTTTACGCAAAATGTTACTGATTTAATGGTAGCATTGCAAAAACATTAGAATATTTTACTACGATCCTATTCACGCTGTTTTGTAGTAATCGGTATTGACTTACATAAAGCAAAATATAAAAATTGTTTTCCAACGCTTAATTTCACTGTCATCTGATGCCGACGTTAGCATCACAAAAAGTTGTGGTTCGAGGTATCTGTTATGACGGTAGAGTTTTTTTGTTTACCCTCCGTAAAGAAGTTTCACTAAAAAAAAAACTTTTTCTAAATATGAAAATATGAAAATCAATTTATATCAATAATAAGAATGCAGAATAACGTTAAATCATTTTACAAACAAAAAATATATTTTTGGCGAATGGCTAGTCATTATTCTTGTAGGGAAGGGTATTTCTTGTTTTCTTTTTATTTGTTATACGCATTTGAAATCATTTCATATCGAAAATGTACCAATTTAGTGCTACATATATTACCAAATAGTTTGTAAGAAATATAATAAAATCGGAATTTTTATGTCCAGCTTACGGTGAGGCGGACTCGGTGTGGAAGGACTAGCAGTTGCACCGGAACTCAAAGGCTGTTGCGAGTTGATAAGGCCCGGGCGGAAGGAAGATTGGCTATGCTCGGTGGTTGAGTAGTCGTATGAGGGGAATGGGTTGATGGAGATAGAGAATAGGTAGTGGAGGGTCTAGGTTGAAGAAAACTGAGAGAAGCGAGAAAGAATCGTATAAAATAGCGGGTGCAGAAAGCTTACATACGAGGAAAAAAACTACTGTATAATGTTACGATGAGAATAATATCCGCCATCGTAAAATAAAAAGAGAACAAGACTCCTTGGTACCATCGAATCGTATACAAGTTAATGCATGATGTACAAATTGAGTTATTTATGTACTGGTAATTTTTTATGATTTTGTGAATTGCGCGTGGCGGGTGGGCATTAGCGAAGGGGCTTACACTGTTCCCCTTCCTTTTAGAAGTTTTTGTTTTCTTTTATGTAAAAAAAAAGTGTATAATAAATAAAAATGTGACCTCCATGAACGTGAAGAATTTCACGAACGATTTATATATTAATAGTGAAATATTTCCTATTTGATTGCCGCTAGTGCATTACATGTCCGACATTGCCTGTATCTGATGCACTGTCACCATTATCGTCACGGTAAAAGTGTTATAATGTCTATACATTGATGTAAGTTTATTTGTTCATACCCAAAAAAGTCCCGTGATTGATATGAATTTTAAATATATTATTTTAATTGATTATAATTTTACCGGAATAAAATTATAAAAACCATCTAAGTCGAAGGGAAGAAATAATTATAGTAATAGAAAGACATAATAATTGTCTCGACTAAAAAATTGGCCCAATCTTCTTATTTATTATAGAAGTGCTATTATGTCGATTTATAATGTTTTTCCTTTTTTTTAGTGATTTATAGAGGGCAGGCACTTAAGCTAATGTCTATGGGTAAAAGAAGTCGAGATCATAATTTCCAAAATACGATAGGTTTTGTTCTTTAACGACCGGCTATAAAAATGATTGAAAATAAAGAATTGTCATTAATGATTTACATTGATTTAAACGACATATATTTGTTGGAAGTTAATTTAATACAATATAAAAATAATATATATTGTTGCTCGCTTGTAAAACATTTAAATAATAATACATAGGTACATAATATTATGAAAGTGCCTACAAAATAAATGTTATCACAAAATAATAGTATTGAATTTTAAGTTATAACACGTCTTATGAAGAAAACGTTTCTAGTATAGTTCTATTCTATACTATATTATATATTAAAATATTATTTAAATCCTATACCTAGGTACAAATCAAATTAAAATTAGATAGTTATTATTGGTACAATTTTATACTATTCTAAAAAATGACAACTATTTATTATGTAAAATATAATTATAGTATTATAATTTTTCTGTTTATGTTTTTCAGAATAAATTAATTTTTGTAATACTTAAATACCATGTATGTAAATTGCAAACAAAGTCTACGTCTAGGAAATATTTTTTACAATATCATTTTATAAAAGTAATATTGTGGTATTATGGCTCATTAGTGTTTAGTGAACCATCGGGTCTTACTTTTATAAATAAGTATTATTTCAAAATTGTTATTTATACAATATACAAATAATGAACAAACATTGAGAAATAAAAATCTGAAAATCCTACTAGCTTTAAGTTCTAATTATACTATCAAGTAGCAAAATTAAGTCACTTACTATCTATATTTTAATAAAATAATGAAGCAATAAATTATACTTTATAGTATCGTACTATATTATGTATAATTGAAGTTTGTAATTTTGTTACTAGAATGGATAACTCGAAATAGGTAGGTACTATGTTTGATGAATTTAAATAGCAAAGAGAATTATATGGATGAATACATTTTAAGATTCTAGTTACGCATCATATACTTAATTGTAAAAACTATTCGTACGCAAGTAATCATTATAAAACTGAAAATATGTATCCAAAGGATGGTTATTGATTATGTTTCATTAGTAATATTAGAATAATTTCAATAAAATAATTGTATTTTGTGATCAGAAAATATTGATAATGATGAGAAAGCAAGGTACGATAACGTAGAAAACAAGGGACGATTTCAAATCGTAACAATAAGTGTTTACGTAACTATGTATGCACATTTTCCTACATCAGTTCAATTTAAATTATGCTTGGATACGTTATAAGTACTTGCTCGTCTGTTAAATCAAAAACATTATAAATAAGAATATCCATATAGTAGTTATTTTTGTTGAAATCGTATACAAGAGTTTAATTAAAATAAATTATTCTCTTTGTTATAGTACATTTTCAATTACATTGTGTATAAACTTATTGAAATCCTTTGAGTGCTATGTATAATATTCATTCGCCCGGTGTATTCGAATTGATGTTTTGTTCGATAATGTGTTGTATTCATTGTATTTTAAGGATTCTATGGAATTCAAAGAAAACTTCGTGTTTTATAATTTAATATACTAGACAATTTATTCTATTTTTTATACGGCGAAATAAACTACACAAACTACATAAAATTATTATTTTCAGTTAATTAATAGAAATACTATATTAAAAAAATAAAAAATATTAAAATCATTGAATTCACAGGTAATGTAGATATTATATTATAATTATAATATTTTATATATTAATGTTTTAACAAATAAAATAAAATATAATTCATATATAAATTTTAATAATTGTTAAATTATATTGACCAAAAACGTAATGTCGTTGGTGCCAAATTATATATAAAAAAATATAATAGTTATAATAATAATAAATAAATATTAGAAACAAAAAAAAATTCAAAAAATATACATAAAATAATCTAATTTTTATACATTTTAAATTTGATTTTATATACAAATACATTTTCCACATGACATAGTTCTGTCAAAATAATGTGTTGAAAATATTAACGATGGTTCACTGTTTAATAGGGAATTATAAATTTATAGTTGACACGATTAAATTTTTATTTTTTTTTCGTGATAGTTGTTTTTTTTTTTAAATCAAAACTACAATATTGAACCTGTTTTTAATTACATTAACGTTTTTAAAAACTATTGAAAATATTTGAGTCAAATAAAAAACAATATCTGAAATTCTGAAACCATTTTATAATTTAAAATATAAATGCTCTGTAATAGATAAGAATAAATTTACTATAAGCTTTTACTATAATATTATATTGATAATTATAAGGTTATATATATATTTATTTTATCTAAAAGGATGTACAATTGTTTTGATATTATTATAGAATATTGATTTTAACTTTAAAATCAAAATATAATTTATCTGATGCATTGTTTTTTCCGTACGTTATGTGGGTTATAACTATTTTTTAGTTATTATAAAAAGATCGTTGCTTATTGTTATTATTTTGGCTACAGCTTTATTTTTCTTTTATCTACATTTAATTATTTTTGTAGTAAACTTACATGAATCGTTATGTTGTTGTTGTAGTTAATAATATTATTAACTAATATTTAACTTGTTATTAAAGTAAACTTTTATCGTTATAACTTATAAGTGCACTGCATTTCATAATTAAATTATTGCAATTCTTTAATCAGATTGATAAATTATTAGACTTTTAAAATGCTGATAGGTACCAACCAATTATTTTATATTAAAATGCCCACAGAAATATTTTCGTCTTAACAATATACCTATTTTTGGTTGGTTTGCAACATGTAACATTGTTATCGAGTGAAAAATCTTTGAGTTTTGTAACGATCAAAGCCTTTAATGCGAGGGTGTGAAAAGCTCCGGTCCAGTAGCAGACCTAGAGTAGTTAGGGGGTTTGAGAGGTCAGCTGACCCACAGTTTTTTTCTCATTATTATCTGGCCCCTATTCTGACATAAATACAATTTTATTTGAACAAATACGCCCAATAACAATAGTTTTTAAATTGTGCTCATTCTAATATAAAATCTTCATAATACCTATTTGGGGACATGATGTATTATTGTTAGAAAAATATTAGAAAACAAATACTAAAACCGCTATACCTATTATATTTAATGGTTTATTTTGACCATTATGGATATATCTTATTTTTAATCAATTTCTATGGGCTGACAATCTTTTTTTATTATCTGCATTAAACCATTGAAGTGATTATTTTTTTAATATTTCTATTCAGCATAATATATTAATATAGTATTATACTATTCATAATTTATTGGTCCTTGGTTTAAATAAATATATGCTTATACCTATTGAGACTTAAAAGTATGTACACTGCAACTGCAAAAAAAAGTTTTAGCGTACTTAAACTTCTTAAGACTTACCTTCGCTCGACGACGATTAAAGAACTCTTTGGTATCAATTTAGCAAAACTGAGCATTTAAAGCACCATAGCTTAAACCATTAATTGCAATAAAGTAATCATTATATTTTTACAAATAAAACATATCTTAACAAGACAAAAGTATTAATTATTTTAATGATACTAGTTAATCAAGTAGCATTTACAGATTTAAATTAAACTGGCCATTGAAATGTATAAAAATTTGAACTTTAAATAATGTGTGTTATCTATTAACAATTGATTAAAATGCAATTAATAAAAGTTTGTGAAATTTACATTTGTTTTGTATATAATTAGTTATGTAACTTGTGTTTCGTTTAAAATATATAAAATAAATGAAGTAAATCGCGAACGAAGCGACTAGCTTTGGATTTAATAGTCGGTTTGCTACATATACGTAGTTGGTACTGTGTAAGAGTCGAGGGGTGGTGAACCATTCAAAAAATTAATTTTCGGATAAAATATTTCACTGTGTCACGCCACTGATTATGTGCAACGGTATGCTAGCCATAAGTCCACGATCCTGTCCAAATGCCAATCGATCTACGTATGCAAATGATTCGGTTACCAGAGTTAGCTTACAGCGACTGTTGGGACTCTCGGTTTGGCAAGTAGAAACTTCGAGGGGCTCGTTAAATTTCGGGTCCACTGAGACGAACTTTTTAATCGCCCAACGTTTAATATACTCTTCAACTCTTGGATAAGTAGGTAAGTATGTGCTAGAAGGGAAATATGAGAACGCTGTTTCGGCTTACATCAGTGACTTCTATTTACCGACTGAAAATTGAAAAAGCCTTATTAGTAGCGCTATCTGTACTTCTGACGTAAAGAATATTTATGATACGTTAAATATAGAAAAATATAAAGACAAATATTATAATATATATTTTCTTTTCGCAAAAGTACTGAAAACAATGAAACTAAAACATTAAACATTATTATACAAACTTTCATTTTTTGTAAGTCAAACCAAATATTTGGTTTGGTTCATTTTTTACTGTAATATTTTATAATAATATGTTATCAGGTTACCATTCATTATGATATAGGCGTGCACTGAAATGTTTTATTGGCATTACAAATACGTTTAAATGAATTTTGTTTATTGTTACGTATCAGTGGCTCGTGGTTAGGGCCGTCCTGACGATTCTCGGGGCTTGGGGCAGAGTAAAATTGCAGGGCTTGAAATTGCATTATCTTCAGTAATATGTATTAAGGGGCCGGGGCGTAAATTTTCCGATGTCTTTAATTCAAAACTATTTATATTCTATTTTTTTTTCTGCTATAAAAATAATCAAACTCTTTGACAAGCTTATGTATAAAAAAAATGCTCAAAACGAATTCCAGTAACTACGATTGCAGTAAAATGAGTGCCTATAATAATAATATAGTAATAGTATTAACTATTAGTACGCCTATTAACTATTTTATATATTTTACTAAAATAGTTAAATTACAATAAAATTAGTGCTTGCGTTGCACTATCACAGTAATTTACAACAATTCTGTGAAAAGTGAAAAATTAAATTCCGAAACCGAACGTCCGAACAATAATGAAAGTTAATTAATAATAAATTAGGGCCTGAAATTAATATATCAGCATTAATTATTATTGCAGTTATTGATGTTACTCGTCGTTTAAACAGTTGCACTACCAAATACGAAGTATACCTATTACAGCAATTTTTTTTCAATATTATAGAAATACTCATCAAAACATACATATCCTTAAGTTGGGAAAAATTGAAAAAAAAAGTCAGGGAAGATCCCCTCGCCCTTTACTAGGGACGTCCTTGCTCGTGATAATTTTACGTTGTATTCATAGAATATTTTAACAACAATTAAGAGGGAAGGCTTTACAACAGGTAATTAACAACATTAACATTATACCTACTTGATGAGTTCAAAGCCACAGGATATACCTAGGCGATATTCTCTATAATTATTTATTTATATTTTTATATAATTTATAAATATCTAATAACTATATGCAATATTTAAATTTAAAGCTGTAAGCTATTAAACTAAGTAGTGTGTACCTTATGTATTTTTTTCATTTCTATATAACAGGATTATAATACATTATTATTTTTTTTTCTATTACAAGAATATTATATTATATTAACTGTTGTGTGTTCTAGTGTCTACCAACGTGACATTTATTGGATTTAAATCTAGAGTTCGACCATATTGTGTTAATTATACGTAAATTGAAAATGCATGTATATTTTATATATTAAAAAAAATAAGGTTCACTATCCAATCATTGGGGCGTTAGTTATCTCAGGCTCTGCCGGAAATTGTAGTATGCACACGCTTATATAGTGGAATCAAAGAGTAATAGATACTGACTGAAAAAAACGTATTTAAATAAATTAATTTAAAATTAAATATTATACATAGGTACTTATAGCCAATATAAAATTCCACAAAATGCATGACATATTAAAATTGTAAATGAAAATAACAGTTGTTATAATTATTCCATATTATGTTATGGACCACAAATTATATTTTATTATATTTTTATTAATTTTTATTTATCCTCAAAAATAATAAAGAACCGATGAATTTTTATATAACTAAACTTTGAACATCACATAAAATTAAAAAAACCGAACAACTTTATTTATTATTATTTTAACTCAATAAAGTTAAATTGTTTAACATCATAAAAAATGAACAATTTAAACGTATATGCGATATACTAGATAGCTTAATATATTATATATTGGCTAAATATTAACAATTTAGAACAACTATGTCGAGCGTCACTCGTAAAATAAAACATAAGTATTATAAAATAGTGCCACGTTTATGATAATATACTATATACCATAAATTAAGTTTCAAAATAAATAATTAAAATATTATATTTGATAAAAAATCATTAAAATCATGAACAATATTTATTAAGGTTTTTATTTTTAATGTCATTCTATTATTAGTTTCATTAGTTATCGAATGTACAAATTCTGAAAACTAAAAAAATACGCTCAATGGAAACCAAAGAATAAAGGCTGGTGAAATATTTAATAAAAAGTTTTTTTTTTTTTATTGAATTATTATCGAAGTAAAGTAAGTAATTCAATTTTATTATTTTTATAAGTATGGTATTGATTTGATTATCTCCAAGAAAAAAATGAAGATATATCTTTTGTTAGTAAATTAAATTATTTGAACATAAATTTATCAAAATTTGAGTTTAAAATTATTCAACACTAGATTAGATACCCACGTTCCTTAATATTAATAAATATAAAAAAATATTCGTTAGTATTCAAAGTAAACATATTATTAAGATGTTCAAATTCGTTTTCAATACAAAATCCTATTATCGTACCTATAATCATTATGATGGAATGAAAATTGATCCATTTAGCAGTAAAATAATATGTGATTATACGTGACGTATCCAAATGTTAAAATGTGCATGTGCATGCGAGAACAAAAAGTGTCACCTCTTATAACCACATTTCCATTCTCCACACAAACTATTAATTATTTACTGCTAAGGTTCTGAATTTGAAATATTTCACTTGACATTTTTCAATTCATACATTTCAAAATTGAAAATTTCTCTCTTATTGAAATAATTAAATGAAATTATGAAAATATTTTTTTTCTTTGAAACGTATTCGGTTATAGATAATTATACATGATTATTGATTACACACAGAAAACATCAATAAAGAATGACTTATCAACTAAGGTTTACGAATTTCTATGTTATAATAGTTAAAACTAGGTATAAATAATATTATATTATTATCAGTTATCATATGGGACACTGTTAGCTATTAATTATTATTCGATAAAATAAATCAACATTTAAAAATATTCTCTTACTGTATGTTTATGGCTAAACTTTTAGGTATAACAAACAAATTTTTTTTTAATTTAATTTTTGGCATAAATGAAATATTTCAAAAAAATCAATTTTATAATATTTTAAAATCCTATTTACTTACAAATACGTTATCATGACCTGCACACATGGAATCTTATTATTATCTATATACATAAATCATTACAAAAGATGCGTATCGGAATCTTTTTACTTTAAAGACAAAAATATTATTATGACACTAAAATTACAATTTGTACACATCATTATATATTTATTTATTTCGACACGTGCGTGATTGCTAAAATGTGAGATAATCGCCGTTTCCTTTATTACGTTGGATTAATTTACATAGTCACATGAACACAACCTTTACTATTTCTCGGGAAATTGTTAAAAGTGTATTCAACAAAAACGCATATAAGTATCACGAACTTATAGTATGAAACATTTTACATTGGCGTCGAACCCATTCATGAATGATTTATATTACTATGAGTGTCCGTGGATAAAAGTGGGGCGGAGCGATGGGTAACAAGTCAATCAAATTGTCATATATTTAGCGAAATATATATTTTTTATTATTACAATAATTCATAATACAGTATAGTTTATGACTGATTCATCACAGACGAGAAAAATATATTTTGGTTTCTAGATTGAGATAAAACATAAAATTTAAGATAAAAAGGTTTTTTCATCTATTGCTATATCAATTTTCTTGATATGAATTCCACAAGCGTTGCAACTCATCCCAGCGTCCTGTCATAGCTTTACTGTTGTGAATTTTTAATAATCGGGCGTAATTGAAATATGGCTTTAACAATAATCCATTTAATGATTTCACACGTGGGGGTACAACATATCTACGTTTAGCCAATTTGAAATTCAACATCACCAATATCAACAATAGATTTTTCCAACATTATCCCCTGCGATCAATTGATGCTAACAGCATCAAAGGATACTGTTTTCGAGAGCAGGAAATACGATTTTTTTTTTAAAGACGATGTTTTTGATACATTGGGAATAGATTCTCCATAAAGTTTGGGTCCAATAGATATATTTAGGAAAAGCCACTAGTGCACATAGTTTTCGTAATAAGTTCTTTCTATACTTGCATCGTAAATTATATCAGTTGCTGTTCCAACTGATCCATTAGCGAGTCCTTTAGAAACCCAATTATTTTAAAATACTCATAACTATTTATATTAATTATCTTATTTTACTCAATACACTATTACTAAAAATGACCGCCAGGTCGTGCGCGCTTTGTCGCATGCAAATCTTCATTGGACGCGAGAGCATAAAATAAACACGCACGCACATGCTTGGAAAATCCCCAATATATGCTCAATATTGCTCATACAATCTGTAAAAGAATAATTAATCATAATTAATTAATGACAGCATTTAAAAATGCCAAACATAATCTATGCACCCTTCAGATAATCATGAATATATATTTTAAGTTTCATGATCATTATCAATTTCATTGATCCGGTAGTTTGGGAAGAGATAGCAATAATAAATTGTATGAACTAGGGGATAGAAGGGATACGCTTCACTCCGTCCAAAAATAGTATCTATGGCTTATAATATGCAGATGAAATTAATTTTTAAAGTAAAGTTTTCAACTGAATTTTGTAAATTGATTTTGTCTGGGAACCACTTTATAGTTTATTTGGTTAGCTGAAAAAAGAAAAATAGCCCAAATATATTTTATTAATTATAAATCACACCAATTCAGCTAAAGTTTATTTTTTAATAAATGACTACATATTATGTATACGAGTCACAAATGTATAAATGTATACATGTACAATGTACAAATGTATACATTTAATCATCACCTACAGTGGAATCTCGGTCAGTGAGAACATTTTTGCAATTTCGTGAAACTTGCTAAACTCTTTGTTCGAAAGGTTGAGCACCTAGTCATACGAACCTGACGCCATAATCCAACACGAACTGATAAACCTGACAGTAAATTTGTTATTTATATACTTTGAAAATGAAATAAACTTTATTGTTCACTGTTGGACATTACCAATATTGCGCTGGTATATCATATAATCCCATCTCGGTTACGATGATAGGCTCGTACTCATATAGATCGCGTTGATTGACGAGTAAAGCTGATAATCCGCAACATAAATATATATATTTTTATATGTTTGTATACGCTAATTTTGTATGTGCAATGTGCAAAGATGCAGCAAACGCGGCGCATCGCCATTTTTGTAATTTTACGTGACCTATATTACACGAGCCCCTATAGAATAATTGGTAACTAAAACGATAATATTATATTATATTATTTGTTTTTTTTTTATTATTATAAAAGTTTTAGATTTCTATAACTAAGGATTAAATATTTAAAACAAGGTTTCTCATAAATAGTTAATAGTGTACTTAAAGTAGTTTATAAATATTTATTATTATTGAAAAATATTATTATTACCAGCGATATTACTTGTTTCTACATATATATTATATACCTTTATTCATATTTCATAAGAGTCACTGGACTAGTAAATTTATATTTTCATTTGGCCAAAAAACCTCAATATATTATATTCAAATTTTGTACGTACTAAAAAAAATATATTCTTAATTAATTTATTGTTAATTCTTTATGGGATAGCTTGTTAAGTGGGACCTATTATTTTGTTGAAATAAATAAAAAATATATATATTTATTTATACTCGTAATACGAAAAATAAGAAATAACATATTTTTATTGTGCTTAAACAAAATAACAAAATAATTTTATTGATTATTATATGTATACATGAAAAATTAATTATTATAATAAATTTATAATTTATAATTTATAAATTGTATACAAATCACAAAAATAAATGTGTAAAAATAAATATAATAAACTCACAAAAAATTTAAATATATAAAAAAAATGCACAATCATTGCAAATAAATTGTCAGATTAGAGCAAAAATTCTGTTTTGGTTTCAGTTTATAATTTTAACAAAAAATAACTAGTGGACTATATATTGAATGATAATTGAATAATAAATAATAATATGTAATAAACACTTTTTACTAACGAGGGGATAATTACGTTATTTTGATGCGATATTGACCGGCATTGTCACCGAAGGTACGTTCAGGAATTGGCTATCCATGTATTTTAATACCCGACCCAGGACGATATCGTAAATATTATTATGTATATTGATAAAAGATAAAACTTGAACATTGAACAAACTCATTAACAGCGAAATATCGATTTTTTTATCACGTCATCTTGTTTATAAGCTTGAAGTCTATAATTTGTGTAGGATCACTAAACATCGAATTATTTAGTTTAAACCTGTTTTCCTTTATTTTTTCAAAATATACTAACGGTGTTAGATACAACTTTTAATACTAAAAACGAAAAACGAATTTACCAAATATTGTTGTTTTGCGGTTAGTGAATTTATGATTTAAGCCAATGAAATGTAAAAATCCTTGTATGATGATAAATAAAAAGTTGCTCAAATAGTATCAAAAAAAATACAAAAAATGTTCAATTATAAACAAAAAAAGTTGCTTTAACGGAGCAAAAACATAAAAATATAGGTAATAACAAAAAAAGAGGCATCCGATTAGATGCATAGGCGAGGTGAATTATTGGATGTATACAGGGTTATTCAAAATGATTCATCCAATTTAAGATAGCTATAAAATGGTTAAATATAAATTTTATCTTATCAAATTATGTAGAAATGAATAGAGGGTAATCCCAAGTTTTACAATGTCATTAATTCGTTATTTTTAAATTATCGCTTAAGGCGATATGTTAGTTTCCGCAAATATGTCGACCGGATAGCACAAAGCGTTTTGTGTGTTGCGATTTTCGAAGGGTGAATCGATAATAACTGTGCAACGCGATTTTCGTCGTCATTATGGTATCGATGCACCGACTGCTCAGAGTATACGTCGATGGTATAAGCAGTTTGAAGAAACAGGGTGTTTGTGCAAAGGAAAAAGCACAGGTCAACCTCGTGTATCCGATGATAATGTGGAAAGAATTAGAGAGAGTTTTCAACGCAGTCCGTGTAAGTCAACCAACCGTGCAAGTCGAGAACTAGAAATTCCACAAACAACTGTTTGGCGTGTTTTAAGACGACGTTTAACTATGAAACCATACAGGTTGCAACTGTTACAGGATTTAAAACCCAATGATAAGTTGAAACGACTTGAATTTAGCATTTTTATGCAGGAGGCTATGCAGGATGAAAATTTTGCTTCTCGCTTAGTTTTCAGTGACGAAGCATCCTTCCACTTAAGTGGTAAAGTAAACCGTCATAAAGATGCTGTGTATATACCACCATTTCCATCAACCCTAGATGAATTGAAAAATCAAATAACAACAGCGGTGGAGTCAATTACAAAAGATATGTTGCAAGAAGTATGGAATGAATTTGACTACCGACTAGATATTATTCGTGTGACCAAAGGAGCTAACATAGAACATTTATAAGTATAATTAATTAAACTTGACATATTTCTCTTTAATTTAATGTATAAAATATTGTTCTAAGTATAAAATATAAATATATGTAAGTATTTTAAATTGGATGAATCATTTTGAATAACCCTGTATATATATATACGAACAGTTTAAAGTCACTGGTCGCCTCTTCAAAGTCTTCCGGCCAGTCCCAAATGGCGTACGAGTGTCCCGGGCACGTTTGCCCGAGACGCAATGACGACCATGACGGCGGATGAAACCCGACTACGACGGCCACGGGTGCGACTAGGGGATGACGGCAGAAGGCTAATGAGCGATGTCGTGCGCCTGACGGTGCTGCGGGTGCCGAAAACGACTTTTGCGTCGGCCACGACGGCGACCAAAACACAGAACGAGCGACTGAGCAAAGACTATACAGTTACACAAAGTTGAAATCTTTTAATATAATAGTGGTATACTAGCGATAACTATTTATTTTTTTTTTTTTTTGGTAGGAGGTATTAAGGCTTCGACAACTAAGGTCATTAGCCTGTGGAACTGTAGGGAAGGTTACTGTAAGGCTTTTAACGCGTGTATTTATGTGTGGCAAGGTTTTTACTACTACAAAATCCGGATGATCACCCATCCAGGAACTAGTAGTAGCGGATGTTACTTACTCTCAGTCGCAGACTGGTAGCAGCCAACGCACCACGCCAAGTCACAAAGAAAACCAATTTTTTATGAGCGTTTGAAATTAGACATTGGATATTCATCCATAAACTACCAATTTCTCAGGGAACGGTTTTCTTATTTTGTTGTAATTCAAAAATGAATAACTGTAGACATTTGACATTTTCACCAAATGTTGTGATTATCATTTTCTATACGCCATAAAATTTAAAAAATATTGACACTTTTTGAGCTAATTATAGACATGAGAAATTTTCGAGTTTTCTCTATTTTTTTCTATAAATATCGATAAAAATTGTTGGTGAGTCAAAATTCTTGAAAAATTAATACAATAAGTTTTCTCCTCATAAGTTGTTATTAATAATAATTCAAAAATATTAAAAGTACATAATCACAATTTTATTTTTAAAAGCATTTAAAGTTCAAATTTTGACTAAAATCGATCACAATATAAAATGTTTGCAAATTATTTTGTAATTAAAAATGTATAAAATGTTAAATTCTTATATCTAAAAATTGAAAATTTAAAACATGGTTTCCCGTAAGTACTTAGTTAATGTTTTAACCAAAATATTTAAAAATGTATTAATTAGTTTTTTTTATAGACATTTTAAATTCAAATATAAAATTAGATATTTTAACAAAGAATATTACGGTGTTATGTAGTTATTTCGTTGTAATTTAAAAATATTATTCGTAGATACTCGAAACTTCTAAATTATATTATTTTATATTATTGGTACACAGTATACACAATGAAATATTCAAATATTTTCGTCAATAATTTATTATTTTGAGCAGTAATATCATAAAATATATCTAGCAATGTAAGCAGTCTGGCCAGTCTTTGCTCAGAATAGTTTTTCGTAATTATACAACGATTTTTTAACATTCAATTCAAATTTAAGACATTTATTATTGTGATAATCTATCACTGCTCCTCAGACATCTCTCGTTTTATCTACTCAGACAAAATAATAGAATACGAAATATTTCTAAAAATAGCTGGACACTACAATAGCTGCACAATCTTCTGCCAACTTTGAGGAGTCGCTTTTCCAATATCGACCAGAACGATCTAAGACGACCTTGTGTTGGTTCCGCTGTCGATGACTACCCAGATCACAGTCATCGCCGACTCCAGTCCGTCGTCTTCACTTCTAGCTATCACGTCCGGACCGATACAAACATCCAACTCATCGAGTCTCGTACTAGAGGACTGTCCCTGGGCGTTTTCATACGATTCGGCGACGAATTCTGGTACAAACTTCCGTGCCATTTAACGACCATGAAGATTGGATTGCTTACATAACCACATTTCAGGAGCACCATATAGAAAGTCGGGTGCCTACCAAACTTCAGGCGCTTTCATTGTTTGTTTTTTTTTTAAATATTATTGTTCAGCCGGTTAGTCCCCTTCTGCTACGATAAGATATTACACATACACACACATGTATACACATAAACACGCACACATACACACAACATCAGATATAAGGAACTCGTTTTTCAGTCACCACGTGGGTTGTGTTATTACTGTCCTTCTGCATAGACGTTCGAAGGCGAGTGTTAAAGACTACGCAGATCGTCTAGTCAGAAAAACATAATTATGAAAATTAATTGTAAACGTGGAAAGGTAATATATTAATTTATAATTGAGTAATCAATTCAGAGATATATGGTCGTCTCTAGTGATTTCGACTCATTTTTAGTTATTACAATACATTAAATTTTAACAATATATTTTTATTAAAAAAATAGTTGATTTGTTCTTTGAGCATAATGATTTTTGTTGAACATTGATTTTTCGTTATGATAATACATTTATTGTTAACGACCAAAAATCATTACATAACATACAGAAGTGCTAAAATGCAATGTCAACAGGTAGAATAAAATCACACGTATTTTTGCATTGAACTAACACCCATATAATTTGAAAACAATTATATGTTGTTTTACAGAATAAATATATTTCATATAAGTGCCTATAATGAAACCCTAATCAATATTGTCATATTATATGAACGATTTTTCAGATCAAAATTCTAAATACCAGATAAAACTTGTCAACTTATTAGTTACTTATTTTACATTGATATAATTGATCATTTTTCGAAAATTGTCATATCTGTAAATTTTGTTATTAGGTAAGTAAAATATTTATATTATATTATAAAGAGACTTGCAGTATTACGCTTGTCAATCAATGTCATTTTGTACACTTTTGTCAGGGATCAAATTTACCGATTACATAGTAACCTACACTATTAATAAACATGTATGCATAAAATATAGTTGGTAAATATTAACTATTAAAATAAATGAATAATAATAATGTGTAAATGACTTAAAAAAAAACCAATAGTTTATAGTTTGTTTATTTATATTAAATTTAAATTGATGTTGTTTTTTTGTTTTTATAGAGTTTTGTTCATTTTGCCCAGTGTTCAAATGTCAACTTATTTCAAGATTATTAAACAAAACAAAAAATGTTTTCAACAGCGTTGATTATTAAATATCAAAATATATATTTTTTTTTTTTTTTTGTTTGGTATTTTAAAACATATTTTAATAATTATATTGGATTCCTAAATTAAGTTGGGTACAACAACGTTGTCACTTGTCACTTATATAACAGTTCAAAAATAAAAATAGAAATAGCTACATCAATACCTAGAGCTTATCAGAGAAACTGTAATAATAAAATCAACATGATTATATCAGACAAGTATAATATTATTATGCAGTTAAACAGAGCATGACAACGTGATACATAAGTAGATACCTATATAGATATGATATAATTCATATCATTTCACGGTGTTGAAATATCTTCAATTTATTTTAAAAAAAAAGTATTTTCATTTGTCTGGAAATACTCGATAGTAGTGAAGCTATTAATAAAATAAAATAATTTTGATTCAAACTACTGAAGAACAAACGAATACTTCTAGTATGATAAATAAAATAATTAGATTAGTATGAGTATAACAATTAAATTATGCATTTATTATGGGAGAGTATAAAATAACAATACAATAATTTATAAAACATAAAATGCAAACTACTTAACCTATTATTATAATATCATAGGTAGTAATAATCCGTATTATAATAAAATTTATATTTATAGCAGGTACGTGTTATGTTAAAAATAAAATAATATTAATTAAAAAACAGAGGAAGTTACTTTGCTGTATAATAGTGGATGTTGAGTCATGTACCAAGTCTTTGAGTAGGTCACAGGCTCATAGTAATGATTACATGTGTTAAATATAATATAAATTCAATGATAAATCATTGTATACGATGAAAAACAATTCTTACAGACACAGTTTGTCAGCCTATAATATGTTTACAAAGTAATTCGCTATTTTGTCGATTCAAACGCTTATGAAAAATAAAACTGTGATTGTCTTTTTGATATATATTCATTTCTGTAAAAAAGAGGAACCTCATATTAAACTTTCAAGCTTTTTTATGCACGAACAAAAATTGTACTATACATAAGTCATACCTACGTCAAATAAAAATTAAAAAAAATTAAATTTTTAAAATGTCTGTATAGGCAGGTATATAATTAAGCATTTAAAAAACAATGGTATAAATATTTAGTTAAAATTGCAAGTCCCAAAAATGAGCATTCAAAAAGACAAAATATATGTGTCGATTTGTATTGAACTCTGATTTATACTGGATAATGTTATATATTTATATCCACATTAACCATAACAAAGTACTTATCTATTGATACATTAGCGTTGTTAGGTGATTTTCTTATTTAGTTATTAATAATAAATAAATGTCAATGAAGAACCTATACATATAATAACAATGTGTGAATGCACAGTTTTATAAACTATAATATGATTCTTAATGAGTCATGGTTTAAAACAATCCATATAACTTCCAAAAAAAACTTTACAACTTGAATAATTCAGCACAAAAACTCATAATAGCAATTGATACGATTTCAGCGCTGACTGTTTAATCATGTCACTGTTTTTCTCGCGAGCAGCTGTATGTGGTTGATTTTCTTACTATTCAGTACTCATAGCAAGTACTCTGAAGAAATAAGGTATTTCATTATTTCTTTATTTCACTTAACTTTTACTTTTTTGGAGTTAAAGATTTCTAATGATTCTAATTTTTTTAAATAGTTATTTTATTTGTACAGTTTTTTGAATTGTGGCTGTCATTTTGTTGATTAATTTGGTACCTTAAACTAGGTATGAGAAACCTTTACGAAAACACTTGAAAATTCACGTGAATCATGAAGAAACTTAATGAACTATTAATAGTTTACGCATCATAAAGCTGTACAATGGTGTAGGTTTAATATTAGTATTAGGTACATAGTATTATATTCTAGTATACTATACTTCCTTCAACATTGGTAAAGTTAGGTAAAGACACTTCTAAAATGTTATAAAAGTATTATTATTTGTAAATTATATAGGTTATACTTCATTTCTAAAATCAGAATTTAAGTAAATGCATTGTTATAGTAAAAAATGAGATAAATATGCTTGGTGAATTACCTTGTCTAGCGGCTACAGATCATTCCTTACTGTTGTATTTAATTAAATGTGGAAATTGATTTTGGGATGCCACTAACACTTGTAGTATTTATTATTTTATTAATTCAGGTGTGTTGTGTACATACTGTATAAATAAACATACATCATAAATCTCTCCCTCTTTTTCCTCTATTTTTTTTTTTTTTTTTTTGGGTGCTGCTGTTGTTATAAGGATGACTGCATATACACTATAGTCACGCTCCTTTATATTATTTATAGTATCCGGGTGTAAGGGACAAATGCGAAATAAGTGGGAAGTACGCAGGATAAATATACGCAGCGGCATGTGTGAACAAGACGTGGATTTTGGTGGCCACGACCGCGACTATACAGTGAACTGTTGGTACTTGGTGGTTGGTAGGAAGGAAGTAATCAAGCGGTATCGCGGCGAGCAACAGGTCTCCGCCTGACGTCGCGGTCGCGGTCGCGGTCGTGGGAGGAGGGACAAGGACATCACAATACGTATACGATACAACATAGTACAGGTATACTCGTCCCGTACAACTGTGTTGAGTACGGCGGGAGATCGAGTAAAAGCAGAGCCAATGTTGCGAGACTTGGGTGAGGAAGGGGACGAACGGACGTCACGTTTGAGTATCGATCCGTCGTGGTTCACGCCACTAGTTATACGGGGTTCCCTCTCGCACCCCTTATCTCACTCCGCCTCACCCATACCCTTTTTCTGTCTCGCTCCTCAACCCCCCATCCTTACCCAGCCATTTAACATTTCGAGAGAACCAACACACCCCCACCCCGTCTACCTATCGGACTAAAGCTCAAGGCCGATTTTTACGCACACCGCTGACCCCCACAATGCAAACGTAGCTTCCACGCATTCTTCCGTGGATTATGATTACCCATCCCACAACCTCATAATCACCATTGCCATGGTACATACGCACCCGAGTCGTCTATGCTGAGGGTGCGTGTATATAACGACTCACACTTTTTAATTTCTCCGTGACCTAACCTAACCGCTATGGAGGTAGACAAATTTGGTCCGTTTCATTATACGATTAGAATAATAATAATAATAAAAAGAAGAACAACAACAACGACAATAACAATAACAACAACAACAACAATGAAAACAATATATAAGTATCGTTTCCACACCGAAAATACAAATAGCGAGTTTCAATTTGACTTGAACCACGAGATTGAAAGGTACCTACAGCCAGATGATACCCTACACGATGTAAACACATAATATTTTAATAGTTTAGTTGTTTTTAGATAACTATAATTTTTTAGTAATCATAAATTGAGTAATAAACAAGCAACTGTTCAACATTTTGAAATTTTACTATACGTAAAACAAGCCGAATAAAATATAGTAAAACTAAAGATATTACTCAACGTTTTGAGTTAAACTTATTTTAAAGTTCAGTATACTAATTGAAACTTACTGGCCCTAAAATGTTAGATTAACACTGATAAAATGTAAGAATAGACAAATGCAGTGTACAAACTAAAAATTAAAATTTTAGTTATTATTTGAAAAATTATAATTATTGAATAATATATTCGTCGGCATGGAGCAAAAACTCATAAATTCGATATTTATCTTATTACGTCATTTTGTTTATAAATTTGAAGTCTATAATTTGTGTAGGAACACTAAACATCAAATTATTAGTTAAAACATGTTTTTTTTAGCTTTTTCAAAATTTACTATATTTATAATATTTATATTTATTTACTATACTTACTATATTTATAATATATGTCAAAAAGTGCGGGACCTGTTCAAATGTGAGACCTTGCCCGGACCTGAGTATTATAATCAGCTCGGCATGTTCTCCGGGATCCTTGTAAGCAATAATAATAATTGATAAAAAATGTGTTTTAAATTTATAATCTATATCTTAAGTAACTAAAATATTTATTTAAACTATTAAGCCTCCATACACATTTTCAAGATAAAATATGTCATCGCTAAAATACTACTGTAATGCAGAATTTTACCTGAGTAGATTTTGTATATAAATGCGTTTAACCATTGATTATAGAATAAATGTTTTATTAATAATTGTTTATTCTATAATCAATGGTTTAACTTACTTGGTAAACTGTTGACTAAAATAATAAATCAAATTATGTTTTCTAATGTTGTTAACTATAACAAAAACTGTAGGTACAGCTAATGCTTAAATTAAAAAAAAAAATAGAAGATGCAAAAATGTAAAAATAAATTTGCGTCCACAAAAATTAAAAATTTCCTACTGCTTTGAAGGGTACAATAAAATATTTTTAAAAGAAGGAGTAGTCTCCTTCCAATTTAATCACTAAGTAGAATACATGCTACGATATAAAGCATAATATTATTTGGCACAACTGCGGTAAAAGATTTCGTGACTGACAAATCAGCCTATATTATATTACTTGTAAATTAAAAAAAATACTTATTAAAAAAACTCAAGCACGATCCAAATAAGTTTAAATTTTAATACCTAACAGGATTTACACACTCTTCTCAACGGCGTTTAAACTTTCACCGACCGTTTTCTGGTGAATGTGCAGTTTGAAATTCCAGCAAAGAATATCAAATTTAGAAATATTTAAAGTATTATAAAATTTAGGGATTTTTTAGGGTTTTTCTATCTATTTTAGTGGAATTATATAATATTATATACTTAATAATGATAAATAATAAATGATTAATAATAATGATTAAATGATAAATATAGTACGAATATAATATGCATACAAATTTGACAAACTTAAAACATTTTTATTATTTTTTTTTTTTTTTTATGAGTCTTTGAAGTTATAATTTATGACAAATATCGTTAAAATCAAGAAAATGTTCTAATTATTTGTAGTTAAAAAATGCATACAATTTGAATTATACTCAACTGTTCTAGATTTTATTGTCCCAGATAATCTTATAGACCCGTAGAATTCGTGGCTTGAGTATAATCAATCATTTGAGCATAATAATTGTATTTCGTACAAACGTACTCAAATATCTACCTACATTAAAAAGATTCCGTGAATATAACTTTCATGTATTTCATTATTATCTACAACAGATAAAACTTATACATTTATTATAAATAAAGTATATTATTATTTTTAACGTGCTTTATATTTTCAGTATAAATAATATATTAACTGAAATATTTTTAAGATTAAACGAAATATTGCATTATCGTTTGATTTATTAAAAGATACATTACGTATTTTAAGCATTATATACGAAATCGTTTTCGGCGTTGGCTTGGCAAGACTCCTCCAATTTTTCATTTTGATAACTATTTATTTTATCTTTTTCTTTTTCATAATAATATTGTATTTGATTTATTTCAGCGTCAACTACACATATAGTTGTTAACTTTTTAATAAATTGGCGTGGATAGTAAAATCGGCCATCGTGGTTGTTAAATGTGGCCTATACAAGCGTTCTTATACTGATCACGTTTCAATGAATAATATAATAGTTTTATGCATTTTTTTACGTAATGTTACTAAATACCCCATAGTTATAATTATCTTTTTTTAATAAATATAACAATATTTTTATATAATTGTTTGGTAAAATAAAAAATAAAGAATGGTATAAATATATTGTATATTAAAACATTTATAATTATTATTACTCACAAAATACTGAGACGAACTGAGAATATTTTATTTTTCTATCAATTAAGAAAGTACATAACTTTGGAATAAAAAAAAATGACATTTAACAATCTTATTATTTTAGATAACTTTATCAATAACTTTTTATGTATTTATTATAAATATTAATACATCAGGTTCGATATTTATAAATTATTACTACTTACTTTTTACTTTTTTAATTGTTCTATATAATTATATTATATATTATTATAATATATATATATAATTTATTTATTATTTATACACAATATAATATATATTTGTTTATAGATTTCGTTTTGTGAATTTATCACAACAAAAGTTTCTTTAACAATTTCTTTATTTTATGATTGTTTGTGTACTTCATTAGTTAATTTTGTGAAATTATTATCACGTTGAGTGATATAAATAACATTATGTAACCTATATGTAAAATGTATTATTATTAATTCGTATTATACAATTAAAAACCATTAGTTTTTCCATAAGTGAAACTCTAAAAGTTTAAAGACATAAATTAATTTCTCGACAAACGCTGTGGACAAAAGGAAATGACAAATGTAAAATTGTAAATTCAACAACAATATGATTCGGTTTAAATATACGTCAATTATTTTAACATAATAGAAATCATATAAAGGAAACAAGTAATTAATTTAAATTTAAATTATAGTTTACTGCAAAATAGCTCATTATTTAAATTACTGTTGTGAACTTGTGGTTTCACATCGAAAACGATCGTAATAAGTTTCTATTACGTATTGACGTCATCAGCTTACCAAAAATAATATAATTTTAATATTATGTACCTACTACGATTATAATTTACAGTCTATATACACATATAAGAGAAGAAAACAACCAGTAAACATCTGAAGTATTTCTTCAACCAACACCAGTACGACAGTAATAATTTTGCAGCCCCAAAACAAATGTACACGCAGTATTATGTAAGTATAATACTAGTAAAACATTTATAATATTTTATTAAGCCGAATATTAGAACGTAATTGGTATCTATTTTTACGACTGTCGCTGATGTGTACGGAGTTTCATTATAAAACAAGTATTTCGAATAAGAGGAAGGCTTTCGATAATTTTATTCTCGTCCTAGACTGGATGACTACAGTGGCGATTTTCCTAATTTCGTATAATTCCTACATAGTATTCACATATTTGAAAAGCTGAAAAAAAAAATTAAACAGTTTCTGAGACAACTTTTTTTTTATACCAGTTTTCTTTACGATGGTCTTTAGTATTGCAAATTTGATCTAATTGGTACTATGGGGGGGTCAAAAGTAAAAGCAAATAATCAACAAAAACAAAAAAAAAATGAAGCAAAATAATAATTGTTATGCAAAATCAGTTTTTGATAAAATCGATTTAGTTTTTTTTTGTGTTGTACATAATATACAAAAGTAAATAACTGTGAAGACTTGAATTTCCACATTTAATATAATTTTCAAAATATTTCGGCTCTTTTTGTGTTATTTATAGACATTTTATAATTTTTTTTGATTTCTTACAAGTTAATCGTATTATCCAAATTAAAAAATATTAAAAATACATAATTACATTTTTTTTAACTGTTTAAAATGTTTACGAAATCCATCAAAATTACCAAATTATTTTATAAATGTATAGGATTTTAATTAATGAGCTATTCTTAAAAATGTAATACCTCATAAGTTGTTCTTATAAAAACCTAAAAATCTCAAAAATACCAACACATAATTTTTTACTACTTACAGATATTTTTAGTTCAAATTTTTATGTAATTGGATATTAAAACGAATAATAACGATTTTAATTATATTGTTTTAATTCAAAAATTTTACTCTTAGGGATTCAAAAGTTTTCCTTATTACGTATATTACCTTACACAATGGAATGTTAAACATAATTAGATAACTTTAAGCCATTTATACCACAAACCTATTCACGCAACATTATATAGTATGATTTATAACTTACCTAATAGTTATTATTGCAATAATATAACGTATGCGTTGTTTTTAACAACAATTAGTTTAACTTACCCTAATTATACTAATAAAAAAATAAAATATAATATATTATAACATTTTCTTAAAAATAGAGGCAGATTATGGTGACTATATATAATATTATATACATTAAGAATGAACATAGATACACATATTTCTTTAATAGTAACACGAAATTTTTTTATTTAAATTACAATTCATCGTGAGTAATTAATGAAACGAAATACCTACTTGAATAAAACTGATAATGTATTACATCGCTTTCTTCAACACTTATACTAATGAGCGTCGCGATTACGCGATTCGAAAATAACTGTTGAATTTACATTACTATTATATATTACTATTACAACTTACTTTAGTAGTGTTTCTTGAATTCATTAAAATATTTTTTCAACTTAGATTTTAGAAAATAAACCGACGTTAATAGATATTATACAATTCCTGCATATATTTTCCGTCTTTAATCGTACAACAGATAAACATAAACTAAACACAACTAGACATTTTGGCCTAACTCAACTCAGATTGAATTTATACAATGAATATAATATTTTTCATGAATAAAATTTCTCTTCAGCTTAGCTTTATATTCTATTATAATACCATTATATATTTGAAATTTTAAAATAAAAATATTTATAATATTACCCTATAGTGTTTAAGTAATATGATATTAAATAATTAATAGGTATAGCACGATGAAAACATTTAAAAAAATGCAATTTAAAGTATAACAATTATAAAACCTACAATAAGGTTGTTTTTTTAGTGACCATTGAATTGGCTCCCAATATTAAGTAAAGTACTTCATCGAACATTGAACATGGCTCCTAATATAATTTTCAAGAAAATAAGTTCTCAAAATATAAAAGTAGAAAATATACGCGACTTTATTATTTTTAGCAACACAGTGCCGGATAATTGCTCGCAATTATCTAATAGTTAATCCGATAACGCATTAAATTATCACAGTCATGTCATTAAACGCAGTACGTTCGTTGCAATTCGTCGCAATACTCCCAGTTCCTCTCAATCACTCGTAGTTCATTGCAATTTGTCACAATTCGCATCTGCATGTAGTAGTTAAATATAAAATGAATTCGGTCGAAAAAATGCTTAGTGAAAAGGGAGAATTAATTTTTATAGTAAATAAGTTTAAATTTAGCTAACATAATCTTCTCCAAAATGCATTTAAACGATTTAAATATACTAAACAAGGATGAAAAACTTATTTGAGAATTTGTAACAACAAAAATGTTGTATGGGAATCGTCCAATCTTCATAATTACGATCCAGATGAAAAAAAACAAACTTGCACGCCAAATTATTAGTAACTGACTAAAAAGAAAAGCTATCGAAAATATATGTGAACGCCCTTCTAAACTGTTTGCATTCATACTTAAAGAAAAATTCAACAAATTCAATTACAACGCAATATGTTAAATACATCAAACACAATATGCTCCACACTCGAGCTTTAGTGCATTTAAAGTTACCCAAAAACAAACAAGAAGTGCATGATATTTTACAAACCATGGATATAAAAACATATGACGTTAAACAATTTTTACAAACGAATGATGCGGAAAAAGGAGTCTTAGCCTTTAGTCATAGTCCACGTAATAAAAAATAATCACTATATCACCTTTGGTTTTTACTTTATTAAAAAATAAAAATCAAGAATCGTACATAAACATTTTTCAAATTATCAATAATTATTGTTTAAATTATAATAATCAATTTGAAATAAAAAAAAAAATATGTTGATTTTGAAGTTGCTATACATAAAACAATAAATGAGTTTTGGCCGTTGAATGAAATTCGTGGTTGTCGGCTTCACCTAGGGTAATCATGGTTACAGAACAATCCAAAAACTTGGCCTTTCTACAGAGTATGAACAAAAAACAGAAATTAGTGAATATTTTACGTATTTATTTGGTTTACCATTTCTAGATACGCAATCAGTCGGGGATTGCTTTTCATTCAAACTATCTGAAATACAACCAAATAATGAAAATGTTAGAACATTTATGGACTACTTAGTTGGAAATTATATTGAAAATAATTCTTTATCTCCACCTTTAATTTGGGCAGAAAAAAAGCAATAGTGCCTGTCATACAACTAATTCATGTAAATCTTTTCAGTCAAAATTTAATTCTCAATTATGTTCTACGCACCCAAATATTTACAATTTTGTGAATGTATTGTATGGTATTCAAGTGGATACTGAAATTATAATAAGAAGCTTCAATGTAAAAAGACCACACAAAAACAATTTTCAAAAAAAAAAAAATACAATTTATAGACAATCAAATTTAGAAATATGACAATGGCATAGTACCAAGATTTGAATAAATAATAATTCTTGCAAACAAATTTAAGCATACTAAATAATATTATGGTATATTATGGTATAGATAATATTAAATGTATAGTTGAATTTATTTTCGAAAAAATTTTATAACCAATGAATTTATACAATAAATGTCGAAGGAGCCAAATCAATAGCTCCGGGTTTTTTGTCTAATGTGATAATAATTAACGGTCGTTAAGATGATGATATAAATTACCGGTAGATTTATAATATACAATAATGTGTTGATATTTATAGTTTAACCAGTATTTGTGTTTGCTTGAATAACTAAATGGTATTTCTATCATTATTTGTATCCGAACTTAAACTTTCAGTAATAATATTACTTATTTTAAGTTCCTCTCTGTGTTCTTCAAGTTGTCTGCATTCATTAAATATAATGTGTTTGGTTGTGTTTTTAGAGTAGTGCCACAAGATTGACATTCTGGTAGGTAGCTTTTATTCATCAGAAATCTGTAAGTTAGTCTGGTATGGCCAAACATAGCTGCATTTATTATTTTTCATTTTCAATGCTGATATTTGGGTTTCTGACTTGATTTCTGTTCTATTTTATGAACGATTGTTTTAATTTCACTTGGTTGTTTGATTGTTCCGTGTATTTTGCCACAAGGAAACCATGTTTTGTTTAATTTATTTTTAATATCGATGTATGGGAAGTCCGAGATTTGTCCATGAATTACATGCCAGGAATAAGGATAGTTAATTTGACTTGATTACAGTGGCGGCTCGTGGGTTTTTAATGAAGTAGTGTACATCCAAAAAAATATAACCAATTATATATATATATATATATATATATATATATATATATATTATAAATTGTATTAAATAATTGTTTACAAATTTTAGTTATTTACCAATTACTTTTTCTTTTGTTTGTTCCTATTTTAGTATAATAATAATAAATACATAATAATAATAATAATAATACATTTTCAAGTAAAAATACTATGACAAAGTAGATACAAATTATTATATTTCAGGTACATGCTTATATGTTAATTCGATTCTCCTCTCTTTTTTTTTTCTGCAAATCTGTTTATTACTTCTTCGTTGAAGTTTGGAATGTTGTTGATCATCCGTTTTTCGATCGATAACATTGCTAGTGCTGTAAGTCGATCTTCCGCCATTGAATTTCTCAAAAATGTTTTAATACGTTTCAATGTAGAAAACGATCTTTCGGCTTCAGCTGTAGTCATTGGAATAGTTGAAATTATTTTTAAAAATTTATAGCTTTCAGAAAATATCAGTGTTAAATTATTTTCAATTATAAATTTCAATAAATGGACTGATGAATTGATATCACGGAAATCGGTTCTTTTGTAGAACAGTTATAGTTCAGTTTTAAGTTTTGTAACATCCAAAAAAGGATATGCTTCAATAGTTTTATTAAAATGATTACTTGGGAAGTTATTTTCATACATAGGAAATTTGGTAGATAAAAATAGGTGCGAAGCATTTAAGTGATTTTTATAATCAAACCGTTCTTTAACGTTGACAATAAAAATGTCACATACTTCTTTTGCAGCGATTTTTCTTGTTTCTATAATATCATCTTGTCTTCGTTTTTTCGTTGGATGATTTTGAGAGGTTTCAAAGGTGTTATCAATATTCTGTCTTTCTTTTAATATATTTTATTCGAACCGAAAAATTACCCTTGAAAGTTCTACAAGATCCATAGTTTGTTTTCGTAGTTGATTATATAGAATGTCAACATGAGGCATTAACGAATGAAATACTCTTAACCAAAATATAAATCTATCATCATTTAACATCCGATGCAAAGCTCCAGCTTGATTAATTGCTATGGTTTGATTAAATGTTGATTCAATTTCTTTCATACATTCAATTAACGACTCAAGATTCTCATACGAGGTCTAATCAAAAAGTATCGAGACTGATACGATCATATTTACGATTAATCGTAAACCGGTTTGAGTATGAACTTGCACGTGCTATATTAATCTAACTTTATATGTTGGGAAAATATATTAGACATAGATTAGATTAAAATTGTCTCAGTCGGCTTCTAGGTGCGATTAAGTCAAGTGTGTTTTTACGTCCCGTCGGATTTCATAATGAGCGAAAATACAGAACAACGAGTGTGCATTA